>BMAO01026999.1:0-63543 GCA_019973975.1 Trichonephila clavata
TTAAAAAGTTAATGGTTAAAACTTCTAAGAAATAAATATAATCATTACACTTTATGGATAAACGAATTTGATAAGATAGATCAAATGCTATGTGATTCTGACAGAGCTTTTCATTAGACGCAATGATTAGTTCTATTTGTACTTATTTATCTTTGGAGCTGTTATCATTGTTGATTATATCATCAAATCTTGTTATGAACAAAAATAAATTTGATATTAAATTAATAACTCATCATCAAATATTATTTTTACTTAAATGAATGAGGAAGTGATAAGGGGGAGAGAAAAGCTGTCATGAATATAACTTATTTGTTTTAATGTGCACTTCAGTTTTAATTAATCATGTGATTCCTACATGTGAGTAATCTTTTCAAAGTAGAATGCGGAAATGAATCGCCAAAATTCTTAAGAAATAAAAATATTTTTATTTACCAATTTTCAAAAATAATCATAATATAGTTTAGTTGAAATAATCCATCCAGAACAGAAAGACCTTATACATAATGTCAATATATTTTCCTTGAAAATTCATTAATAATTTATCTCGGATATAAATTTTTTAATTGCAAGAAGTAGTTTTCAAGAAACCAGTATCGTACATAAGGATGGGGTTTGGGTGTGCTCACCCCCCCCCCCATAGACCAAACGATTTTTAATTTTTGCCGTCTGCATATTTTTTAAATTATTATACTCCCCCATAAGAGAAGTACCTACTCGGATCTCGGATTACACAACTGTAAGAAATAAATGCTTCACTTTTTTAAATTGCCAAATAACAAAAAAGAAAAATTCGTATTATGTTTACTAGTTTCATTTAAACTGTTAAGACTAAATGACGTTACTTGGATGCATTAGGTCGACATCCGATCTATATGCATGTAACACATATTCTACATTTAATTTTACTCAATCCAAACAGTCGACACCTCGAAATGTTGACCGTTTCTTAAAAAATAAATTTTCTTTAAATCGCTATGATTTTAAAAATTTAACGTATAATAACTATAACTAACTAACGTATAATAAATAGTGTTCCAAAAGTCAAAAACAAATGCCCAATTTTTTTAGTGGTTTTAAAACAATTACCGTGTGTTCCGGTGTATAACGCGCACTTTTAACACAAAAAGTAAGATGGAATTGATGGGTGCACGTTATACCCTGAGTATAAAAAATAATAGCTTTAAAAATAAATATTTTTAAAGGAAGAGATGAGCATAAAAAAAAATTGGTCTTCTACATATTTCTCGAAATATTGTTTATTTAAAAGAAATAACATACATTTTATACACTCAAGAGCCAAAACATTATGACCACCTGTCTGGACGAGTTGGCCCTCCTTTGGCGTGTAACACAGCTTCAACCCGCCTTGGCATGGATGCCTCAAGTCCTTGGTAGATGGCCGGAGATTGATTGTACCAGATGTTTAAGCAACGGTCACGCAAATCCGAGATATTGCGAATTGGTGGTCTTTGAACTCTGAGCTGCCGTCCCATGACATCCCAAATGTGTTCTATAGGATTGAGATCCGGTGAGTTAGGCGGCCAGGACATTAACTGGAATTCAGTATCAGGTTCCTGGAACCACTCCAACAATATTTTAGCCTTGTGACACGGGACGTTGTCCTGTTGGAACATTCCATTTCCAGCTGGAAAAACAGAGGCCATGTAAGTTCCGCAATGGTGTTCAGATACCCTGTAGCATTCATAGTCTCCTCTACCACACCCACGGGTCCCAGAGATGCCCAAGAGAACGTCCCCCAAAGCATAATACTGACACCACCGGCCTGTGTATGACCTACTGTACATTGAGGGAGCAACTGTTCGCCTGGAAGACGGCGTATCCTGACACGGCCATCGGCGTGATGAATGACAAACCGTGATTTATCTGACCAGGCAACTCTCTCCCATTGACCCATGGACCACTCGCGATGATCCCGGCCCCAGCGCAGGCGCAGTTGGCGATGACGCTTGGTCAGCAAAGGCACACTAGTGGGACGTCTGCTGTGTAGCCCCATATGCAACAGTGTCCGCTGAACAGTGTGCTCCGATACTATTCTACTTGGCCCTGCATTGTATTGGGCTGTCAACTGAGCCACTGTCTGTCTCCGGTTTTGCTTCACCATGCGAGACAGTCTCCGACTACTTTTTCTTTGATAGCGTGTGGACGTCCAACACCATGTCGTCTACTGCTGGTTTCACCGTCATTCATCCACTTTGCATAAGTACTAACAACTGTAGATCGCGAACAACCCACGAGTCATGCAGTTTCGGAAGTACTTGTTCCGAGCCTTCGAGCCATTACAATCTGCCCTCTTTCAAAGTCTCTTAGATCTGCAGCCTTTCCCATCACACACAAAAGTAAGTGAAAGAATGATTCTTCAGACTTTCCAGCAGCAGTTAAATACCACTTCCACCTGATCACGTGCTTTCCACGTCATTCAGGCGAGTTCATTGCAAAATGTAGAGGTTTTCTTCTTGTTGAGTTCACAATGTTTTGGCTCTTGAGTGTATATGAACTGATAGTTGTAGTTCTAGAAGTATACAATTTTTTCAAACGCCTGGGCAGTGCCAATTTAAGCTCATTTCAGGCCCCTTTGGCAATGGTGGATCGAAATTTATAACCAGAAAGTCTGGTTAAGTTCAGCTTATCCGGTAACTACGGGCCCCTGGACGTCCGCCCCAAGCGCCAAATAGATAAATCTTTTTATTTTCTAATGAGGCTGCGTATTGGTATTTTTCACTTTCATTCCCCAGCAGCTGGTATCACTTTTTAGTGCGGCACCATATAGGCGATACCAATTACCACAAGTAATTTTGACGCCCAGTTTCCTCCCCAAATGGAGGCACTTGAGCTCTGACGATGCGAAATTGAACTTAGGAATTTAATTTTGCCAAGTGCACCCAAGCCAAACAGGCATTTCAAGGGATTTTTTACATGCCGTATAATCATACGACATGGCCGCTGTCGATTTTCTGTATCATGAGAATCGACCGACTTGGGCTGGAGTCGAGCCCACAACCTTGGGTGCAGAAGGACAGCGACAAACCAACTACGCCACCCAGTCGACCCAATGGATAAACCGGCACTGAGCCTGGGAAAATACCTCGAATAAATGACTTCAAAACATTAGAGTATAGCATATGTACATTTCAGGTTTCTTCATAAAAAATTGGGTGCTCGTTATACGGAGAATATACCAAAAAATCAAGAAATACAGCTTGAAAGTATAGGTGCGCGAAATGCGCCGGATTTTATGGTCGTTTTTTTTCTTCTTTTTGGATAACACGATTCAGAATAGCCAATCGTTACGATCAGTGAGTTTGCCAAACTTCAATTTTGAAGATTTGTTAACCTGGCTGCCAATAATTATATAAAAGAAAACTTCCAAAACCAAAATGATAATGATATTTTTCTGAGGAAAAAAGTAAATACCCCAGAATATTTCAGAAAGCGGTTATTTACTTATGTCAATCCCGGGTGAAATTCTTCATTAGATTCTAAAATAGCGGATGTGGTAGATCTTTTAAGAAAGAACAGCAACCTTTGATTCAACTCGTCATCAAGTAGTGGCAAAAATAACCAATTAGTATTATTTTAAATGTTTTTAATTTGTAGTTTTATTCTTCCTTGAGGCAGAATGTTTGCGTTCCTAATTTAATTTTAGTTATCAATTGAACATTTTAAATTTAATTTTTGAAGTGAAAACTTCTTTAGGGCGTTGGGCACTTTTTGGTCAGGGAAAATCTTATGGGTTCGCGTCACCGACATGCTCTGACTGGCGCATGCGCAGTGTGCTGTTCGCTTTAGACACTTTTTGGATGGGTGAAATCTCGTGCGTTCGCGGCACCGACATGCTTATAGCAGTATATCTATGGCTATACAGCTGACATATAGTGCTGTGAATATCTTATAAGTGAAATTGAATGGATTTAGTGAAAAGTTCAATGTGCATATACTGTACATTCTTAAAATAGTGTTTTTGTTTGATTATTATTTGAATCGTTTAATTGAAAAATCATTGTGCAGTACAATAGTGAGTACTAAATAAATATACTAATATTTTTACGATAAAAAAACAGAAAATTATTTTAAAAACTCGCATTTATTTTGGCGTATGAAAATTTTATATTATTTCAAATTATTTTAAATCTTCGTATTTATTCTGACGTTTGGAAATTTTGTATTATTTATTTTCTAATATTTAACCTCTGCAATGCATCACGCAGTCCGGATTAGTATTTCACAGTGGCTTAGACGTTTTCTTACTACCGTGGTAAAACAGACTTCTAGTTGTTCAATCATAATTTTATCATTTATTTTGAAATTAAAAATTTTATGAAATCTAATAATAATTCAAGATTAATGTGTTGAAGTTTAAAATATGGTTATAATGCAAAATTATAGTTTATTACCTTATATCATTAAAATCTAGTTTAAAATAATGAAAACGGCCCCGACTTTAATTTCATTGAATATTTTATTTTATTTAAAAATTTAATGTTTCGAAATCATTATTTATTAATTTAAATTGTCAAAAATAAAATATATGCTCTGCTATTTTTTGCAAAATGACTATCTATAATTTTATATCATTCGATTTTATTATTAGAAATTTACGAAAAAATATTGTCATGGAATTAGGGTTATTTTAAATATCCATTTTGCATATTTGCTTAGATCCTTAACATTTTCCCCTTATTTCTGCTTTGGCAATGACTATTCAGAAATCACAGGGAGGTACTTATTATGCTATTGTCTACGAATACGATCGCAAACATCCTAGAGAATTAATATACATAGCTTTAACAAGAGTGACGAGGATTCAAGGTTTATTTTTGGTTACTCAAGAAAATATTAGCAGCAGCTGGAAATTTTGGATTTGTAGAACAGGAACACCTCTAAATGCTTCAGAAACAGATAAACATCATAAAAAATCACCAAGTCATCGAGAGGATCTAACGTTACAATTGAAAAGGTTACAAAACAATACACTACAAACGGTCACCAAAACTTTTCTGGAATTCATCTCCAACAAGAAAGGATTATCGATATTTTCATTCAATTGTCAAAGTTTGCATGCGCAAAAAAAAAAAGGTCAAATGTTCTGTTTTTGTCAGAAATTCGTATGAAAAACGAAGAACCACTTGATATTCCGAATTTCAACTTTGTTGTAAGTTATAAAAGACCCGAAGTTCCAGCAGCAGGCGTAGCTATTTATCACAATACTCAAGATACGTCACACTTCATTACTTCACATATGAACATACATATTAAATTCACTAGAAGCATTGGTCATAATGTTTCTGATATAGGCGAAATATGCGTTGCTCGTTGCGATCCCGAGAATGGGCAATACATAGTAATGGTTGCTGTTTATATTTCGCCTGAAAAATCTATGAGTCACATCCTTTCTTACTTTAGTTACCATACGCCTATTGTATCTCTTTAGATCAAAATGAAATAATTGAAAGTACAAAAAGCCTAAGTATTGTTGAAATTAATGATGACAATGATGCAAACAATTAAAATATTGTTAAAAATCAAGTATATTGAAATTTAAGTAAATACAAATTCTGTCCATAAATAATATGATTGTATATTAATTGTTATTTCAATTGAATTGAATTTATATTTTGTCATGATCTTGTACAGCCCGTAATATATTTGAATAAAAAAACCCATATAAACATGCATTTAGTTGTTGCTTGGATTATCAATAGATGTGAAAATCAGATTGATGTTGATAATTTTAATTCAAACATTAGGACATTTCAAATTTTAATACTAAAAGTTCTAAGTTTTCACTTCTATCGGCAGTCTCTATAACTGCCAATTTTTTTTATTATTATTAAATGTATAATGTGCCATGTTAAATATATAATTGTAAAGTGGTTAAATGTATAAACATAAAAGGTATATACAGTCGACTCTCGATAATACGAACCTCTCGCTAATTCGAAGTATATGCTCAGTCCCTAGAAAAACTCTTGATATTTCGAACTAAAACAATACGTTTTGGTATACTCAATATTTCGAAATAAAATCTGTGGCTGGCCACACTACAACACGCTATATACATTTCGAAGTTATCTTATAAAACTTTCCACAATTCGAACATTCACTATACTGTGCAGTCCTGTAATAAACAGGTTGGAGTTTACATATTTTGTGTTGTACTGTTTCTGCATGTTTCCCCTGCAACGTAGCCTTTTTGATGGCCATCTGTCTTCTACCCCCTCCCCCCTTTAGTGTTTTCAGCTTCCCCAGGCGAGAAGACACTTTTATTGTATTCATTCCTTTAAGTGGACGATAGATCAATCGCATCTGTTGTCAGCCTTCCACATCTTTCGCTTAACACGTGGCCTTGCTACACATGCTTTCAGAAAGGATGATTTACTATTGTGAAGAAGAGATGCGTAGGATTCTGTATGAATGTATTTTTTTAATACAGGACTTTTAACTCCTGTAAAATATTTATGCTGTATAATATGTACTTTTTGAAAATACTTTAAAATAATTTTATACATATGTACAATTGTTGTTTTATTACATAATTTTAAATTTAAATGTGTTAGAACAAAATTTCTCTTCGTTTCTTTTTTTTTTCTGAATTTTTTCCTACGTTCTTGATAATTCGAACTCTTGATAGTACGAAGCTTTTCATTGGTCCCTCCAACTTCAAATTATCGAGAGTCGACTGTATATGAATCCCCTCTGCACGGCTAGAAACTATTCAATAAACAAAGTTAAAATGTCAAACTGTCGTCTTCGGTGGCTTGAAGTAGCGTGCCCGCTTCGATAGCCTAAGAGTGTGGGTTCGACCCCGGCTGGAGTCGGTAGATTTTCTGAATGCGAGAATCGTAAGCACATATGTCATATGATTGTGTGGCCTGCAAAAGAACCCTTGAGAGTATCAATTAGGATCTGGTACTCTCGGCAAAATTAAATCACGGGGAATTTTTAGCGTTCGACGAGAACTTGAAATAAAAAAGTAATTCAAGCGTCCAAATTTGGTAGCGAGGCCCCCACTAGAGGGTGCCACCATGAAATGGCTATCACATTTGGAAACTTGCCGTCTCTGCAAAGGCTAAGTTGCTAAAATGCAACCCCATTTCTGGGGAAAATGTCAAACTATTCTGAAGATTTGAATAAATAGATCATTTCGATTAACAATACAACGATTGTTTTGTTGTATAATTAATTGTCCTGTCAAAAGTTCTAAGGCACTTAAGAAATTTTTTTTTTAAATCTCTCAATTGCTTTGGATAATGGAATTTAAATACCATAATCTGAAATGAATCATAATCAGTGTTTTAATTTTATTAGTTTACGATTCGCAGGCTGATTAAATCTTGATTCTGTAATTTGTCCTGATAAGCTACATAAATTTTGAAATTAAACTGTTTTAGTTTACACTATTCACATTTTTATGCTGCATAATCCGTGGTAAATATTTGAAAAGATTTTTTTTTTTTTTTTTTTTTTTTTTTGCGTTCTTTGAAGTGTAAAAAAAGTTGGTATTTCTTAAGTATCAAATCCTGCCGATTCACTGTATCAAAATTAATAAAACAAAAATATTCTCTCGAATTTCATTACCTTCACGAAAAAAAATAATAATTAATTTTCTGCCTTGAGAGCTAAAAATTGGAAGCTTTCACGAGTCTATTCCCAACACAGCAATCGAATTATTGACACGACAACCAGTAGATGGCGCCTCAATCGCATCGGTTATTAGTGGTAATGGCCGTCGTGATAAACCGTTATTCCTTCTCATTTGTCAAGTTTGGAACTTTCGAACTGACGGCTCCTTCTCAGTTTACACCCCTAGATTCCTTCTCCCCGTCAGAGCATCATTAAAGTGGGAACAATTTCTCCTAATGTCTGTTTTGTTCCTTCCTCTTGAAGCTGGGTATATATGTATATGTGGAACTTAATGTCGAGAATTCCGTAAGATTGATATTGTCGTGTTGTGCAGGTTCTTTCGAATGTATCATTATTAGAATCATTTTAAAGTTGATAAGAGAATGAAATGCTGAAGTAATTTCTTTGGAAAGGATAGGGGTGGAAATGTTTGTTTTTGTGCATTTATAGCTTCATTCCTCCAGTTGACACGATCAAGGAAATAAACATACATTTTCTTTGCTGCATACTGTCAGTCAAATAAACCGTGTGAAACACGAATTGTTTTTCTTGTGTTAAGGTTCCTAACGAAGTTCTATTGAACGCTACGAAAAGAAGCGATTTTGAAACTAAAACAAATAATTAAACTTTCTGGAGGCTCGTGATCACGTGAAATACTCACTTTCAGTTCAGTTCCTTATTTAATGTATTAAATATTATTATAACAGTAATTCGGGATAACTTATCAATTATATGTACTTTAAATAACCTTCTGAGAATTTTCGTAAAAATTTTTGTAGTAATTTGAAGTTAAATTTTTTTTAGACTTAGGAACAGAGATGTTTTGAAACGATAGTCGTGGATTTTGAGGTGCAGCAAATAGCTCAAAATTGACGGTAGTATTTTTATAATAATTTCGTCTTGAGCAAAGTAATTTCTTTTCTAAGGATTGACTATTAGACTGAGTAATCTTTAAAATTCAGTAGAATTTACATAAATAGTTGCAGTTGATAAAAATTGAATATGATATGGACTATCAAGTTACAATTGTATTGATTTTCATATTGTGTATATAAATCCTTTGTTTAAAATTATATGTGCTTAAGTCTTTTCTTAATTCCTCAGTTTATTGGACATTTCCATTGGCATAAAGAATTTGCAAAAACTGGCATCAAAAATAAATCGAAATATTTGTAAAATCTTTGTGTGAGTGTTATTATTAATTACTTTATAAAAAATAGTAAGTCGTCAAGAACAATAACACACGAAGTTTTGAATCACTCCTTAAATCCAGAAAAGTTTTCTGAAAGCTGTAAGAAAAATATTATTGGAACACCCACATTAAAGATATCCGACTATTCTAAAATTTTGAATTTTGCCAAAAATTGAGAAATTTTTGTATGATTTTATTTTATAGACCATCTTATTAGCTTTATAAAAATACCAAATTTATTATTTTCCGTTCACTGGAACAAAAACTACAAGTGTTTTAGTAAAAGCAGATGTCATTAATTTAAGCAAGATGTCATACTTTAAAACGCGTTTTACTCGAAATGTTCTTTTTTTTCTTCAAAATGCTCAAATGAGGTCAATGATTGCTAAAAAAGTTTTGAAAATAATTAACTGAAATTTTTTGTGTATGTTCTGTACAATAGTAGAAGTGCTTTAACCTTCAGATTTATTAATCGCTGTTTTATTACAAAATTTACAGTCCCTTATGTGAATATAATCACTGTTATTTTAAGCAATTTCATATAATAACTAAGATAAAGGGCTCTAGTTTTAGTAAAAATTAAAATATCTCTGATCCTGAAGGTTATTTCAAAAAGGAATAACATAGAAACACATAAGAATTGAAAATTTGTTCTTAAACTTTTGGTACAGAATGGGCCGCGTTTATGTTATTTTTTGTAAATTTTCATCAGTTTTTTCCCATTTTTGTAATAATAATTTATTTTTATCTTCTTAATTTAGCCTAGTTTTCTTAAAATGTACTATAAACAAATCTAAAAACCACGAGAAAAAAAAATCCCCGTATCTCCATTTCTTCAACAAAAAAAAACATTTGTCGCAAATAGTCGGATACCTTAACAATATTGGTATTGATTCTGAGATATCAATAAATTGTTTAATGAAAGTGTAACGCTTATTTTATCAAAACTGATGACATGCGAGTAGACTCAATATTCCATTCGACCTTTTCAGAAAATTAATATTGCCACATCAAATTACTCCAGCACACATAACTACTATGAGCAAGTGATTTTATATAGGCTGCGTGCTGAAGTTAAGTTGAGATATTTATTTATAATTTGATTCATAATAAATGTAAAAAATAAAAAATTAAATTGTTCCTTTCTAATTTATTTATCATTTGATGCTAATAAATAAAAGATATATGTAAAATATATAAAAAAAATTTCTGCGCAGTATGTTGCAAAATAAAAATTTTGGCTATTTAAGCGGACATTAAATAATAATAATAATAATACCTTGAAGTATCAGAAACAACTTAAAAGCATTTTTCTCCAGTTTTTATCCATTTTTTATGGTCATAATTAAAAAAGAATAAGAAACATTCATTTCATCAGGGAAATATTCGCAATTAACCCCTTAAGCGATTTTTGTTTTTTGTGCCCAAAATGTTCCGAAAAAGGATTTTTTTTTCTTTTGATATAACTAAGCATAATATTTAACAAAATGTGAAAATGGAAGATTTTAATTTTAAAGTTTTCACACTATTTTTTATTCTATAATTAGCCAACACAAAAAAACCTAAATGTTTGCTTTTTATAAGTATGCTCTGCAAGTTATGAAGAATGCTTTATATAGAACGTCGTTTATCCAAATCAATTGGGAAAGGACGCCATTCGGATACACGATTGTTCGGATGACCAAAAACCGAATGTGATCCATGCAGTATGTGATACTGGACACTATACAAATATTGAAAATCCCCACATGCGGGAAACGTGCTTGAAGAAAAAACAAAATAGGTGCAAAATGTCGCAATTTTACCTTGATTGTTGAAAATTATCACTTATTTTTCGCTGTACCATTGTACACCTTCTATTTTTCTCTGCAAGGTCTCTGATTCTCTTCAGCAGCAGTAGTTGAGTAGGACAGCACTCTGATTGTTTTTCGTACCACTCCATAGCTGTCTCTAACGCAGAAAAGCGTCAGCATTTGATGGACCCTTGCTTCTTTCGTTGCCATTGTCCTTGTCTTCATCTGTTTCATCGTCGAAAGGGTCGGATTTTTCTTGCACGGAAGACACAATCTCGTCATCATTTAGCATTTGAAATCCACAGTCTTCTGCATCTCATGCCATCCAGGTTTCTATATCAACAAAGCTCAGCAAAAGAGCACGTGTACACCCCCTCACTTGGGAACAAACTGACCTAATATTCCGCGCCTAATATTTACCAATATTTACCTAATATTTACCGAATCACACAACTGAAATTCCCCAATTATCCCTGACCTTGGGGTTTCCCATCACTTTTGGCCTCACACGAAACAACTGTTGAGCACTGCACTGTTCGAAAACGTATCCGGACTTTGGTTCGGATATTTGACGCTCCGGATAATAAACGTTCGGATAAACGACGTTCTACTGTAATTAAAAGAATTTCTCTCATACTTAAAAAAATATTTCATATTCGTATCTCTTTTTTAAACGGTTTAGAATTTCGTGTGTGGGCATATATATATGCACCCACACAATTTGAAGCATGGTGTAATAATAAGTCTTACATTACAATCAGGACATAAATAATATCGGCTTTTTTGGACTATCCTTCCATTTTCATTTCTTTTCAAGCAACAAGCTATACATTATCTTGCTAATCCCTATTCTTTACCGAAAATTTTCAAGTATCTAAATTCCTACCTTCAAAGGAAAATTCCCGCCTTCAGCACAAAGAAAGTCCCGGATGATAACCATTCCAGGACACAATGGACAAACTACATCTCTTAAAAACACACACTAGCAATAATAACTCACTATAAAAATTAAAAATATGTGCAAACAAAAGATAGAAAGAAGAAAATATCAGTGCCCCTTCCAGGTACGGGCAAATCGGCTTGGGCTAGCTTTTAGTAGCCCGTATGGTGTGTATGAGCAAACCGCTTAAAGGGTTAAAATAATTTGTTGCAGTTTTTATCCATTTTGTTTTTGATCCTAATTTAAAAAGAAGAAACATCCATTTCATCAAGAATATGTTCGCAATTAAATCGGAATATGTTATTTTGAATACCAACTTCTCTTTCGCCGATTATTATGTTTACATTCATCTGAATCTTATGCTTGTTTATTTATTTATTTGTAGCTTCATATCTACCGATGTCTTTTCCTTTCTTCGTTACTGCATATTTTTTTTTTCAGAATCGGATCGTATTCTGTTTTAACAAATTTCTTCCACTCGTTAGCGTTCTTCAAGAGTTAGTATCTTGCAAAACATATAAATTACTGTTCTTAATACTCTTTAAAATTCTTTAAAAACGATTGGCAACTCTATCCAAACATCCTTTGTTATGCACGCTTTGCTATGACATGATGTAAATTGTTACCGTATTAATCATCACTTGCGACTAAAAAAATGCAGAATATTATGTTCAAAATATGCATGTGACTTAATATTCGGAAATAAAGGAGAAGGCCTAGCACGTCCGGCAAAAATCTAAAATTCGATTACCTAAACACACAACGCCAGTGGTGCACATGAGGAGGGTCACCGGGTCCTGACCCCCCCCCCCCACACACACAAAGCCCTTGATCTTTTTCGATTGATTATAATTCTACGCATATAGTAGGCAAAAGTTATTTAAATATTTGTTATTAATAATTGATTTTATTAATTAATGCTAATTACTTATTCATTAATTAATTTTTTACCGTTTTTTGTTCGGGAAAATCGACAAAATCAAAAGAATATGTTGGGTGGCGTATTGACGCATGATACGAGAATGGTGGACTTTGGACCCTGGACCCCTCCCCCCTCCCCGTGCACAACGCAATAAAGTTATCAATCATTTTAATTTTTAAAATGCAATGTGATCACTATTAGGCAGCAGCTATTCTACATAAAGGCATAATACATATTACATCGCTGCTAACTTTTAATTACAAAGGTTGTATAAAAGGTATTAATTTTATTGCATTTTCATTCAGTTTGTTGGAAAAATGTTTTTGATTAACTAAAATACTACATAATTACTTTCATATTGATTCAAAACCATTTACGACTTCCTCTAAATATTCCAAACCTACCTATCATTTCCCTTAATCACTCCCACAGGTTGCTTAACGTTATCACCACTGTTCCCACACAAGACCATTCTTACGCTCGAATAAATGAATATTGATGCCTCGGAGCCAGGAAAAGGGGGATTGTCCATCAAATGCCCCACCTGGATGTTTACTTCCTCCCCCCTCCCCCTCACTGAAATTCATCACCATCCAAGTAAGATCGAATTTCGAAATCGCCAGCGCCACACAGCGGAAGTGGAAGACATTCGACACCGCTTTCAGTCGCAGCTAATTAGAGATCGTCCCTGTTTGGGAAGCGACCAGGTAAGGGCTTGGGGTGGCCCAGAGGAAACAGTAGAGAAGAATGGAGATTAGGGAATGAACTAACCGTGACTGTGAGGCAAGAGGGGGGGGGAGGAGATGTCCTCACTATTCCAACTATGTGTTGGGGAATCGTCAACCCCCTCCCCCAATTGTTATAGGATTTAATTATAAATGCGAGAACCCGCATTAAGGAGGCTGCACCTGATAATAAGTTTGAGTGGAGTATAGCAAATTGAAAGGAGAGAGAGAGAGAGAGAGAGACGTTCTGTAAGGAGAATTGTTAGCGTTGGAATTTCCTATTAGGTGTAATATGTAATAGTAATTGTTGTGTCAGATAATGAAATGTATTCGTTTCATGAGATTGTGGGGGTGGCGATGAGACAAGCATATTAGCTGAGAATGTGAAAGCAAGTCGAATAATTTGGAAAACGAGAGAGGAAGAGCGCTATCTTTTATTTCAACAATTTTGTCAGATATAAATTTTATAACATTTGTAAACTCGTTCCATGTCTTTCATTGGAAGGGCTTTTTCAACACTTTGAATCTTCCTATATTAGAAATAGAAACCGTCAGGCATTTACTGAATATGTTTGATTTTTCATTGCTTTTTAAAACCCATTATTATTTGCTCAGTGGCGTACGCAGGCCTCTCTTTTTTTTGGGGGGGGGGTACATTCTGAAAAAAATATAGACGAAAGCACACTGAGGGGTAACATCTATGGTAAAAATCGGTTGGTCTACGGAGGGGAGGGTTTGAATCCCCCCCCCCGCCTTTTTGTGTAAGCAACTGCATTTGCTTATCGTAACAATATGTACGGTATTCCTCATTACATAAATTGGGTTTATTGTATATAATTAATTAACTATACAAAGTAGCAATTAAATAGAACAAGACGAATGTCTTACGTAATTCAAGTTTTGCTACAGAATTGATATAATTACTGTAATAAATTCGATAATCTCAACAATATATTGTAGAAAATTATATTGAAAAATATCTTTTATTTAAGCATACTGAAAAGCATGAATAACTAAGAAGAAAAAATGGATGTTGTTCACATAAATGTAAAAACGAGAGTATCAAAAAATTTTATAAAATTTCAGTTTTCATATGATTTAGTATTAAAAATTTTCAAGAGAAAAAAATATATGAATAAGAATCAACACTATCATGAGGAATTATAAGCACTTTTTTTTCCCTTTAAATTCTTTTTCACAACATTATATGACAAGTGAAAATTAAAAGAGTGAAGAGAGTCAACTGAGGTACCGTCCTGAAAGAAATAATATACCTCAAATATTATTCAAATAATATTCTAAAGAAATAATATACCTCACTAATTGTCCTTACGTTGATCTAGAACAGTGGTCTTCAAACTTTTTCAACTCACGCAACCCCTAGAACTAGAAAGTGTTTTCGTAGAACCCTTTTCCACACACACACTTAAACGAATATATTATAAAATAATGTTTAAAGTAGATAAACACGTTATGGGTAGTTTATGTAAAGGCAATTAAAAGGAGTATTGCATATATAATTAAAAAATTCTAATCTAATTTTTTAATATAATTTACTTATTAATACTATTCATTTGTGATTGAAGTGTCACCTACCCGTGCGTTATATTTAGTAACTGGGACACACACGTATATATATATACTTGTTTTCCCCCCCACAAATCGTCGAAGTCTATGTCTATTGAAATTTTCTTCAGTCTCATTTCATATTCTGCGTTTGATTTATTTTTATACTTTGATTTTGTTGCTACTGTGTTGAGAAATATATTTCACTTAAACACAATGTTCTGAATGATATTAAAATACTTAAAACTGTGTGAAAAATACTGTATATTTTTCATGAATTTACAATATAAAATTTAGAAGCTGTTCTTGCTTAAATTTAGATTTTAACATCGAATCCGTTGATAAGTTGTTTCCTTTCCTTCATTATAGGTGTTTTTTTTCTCAATTGCAAAATGGAGCATTTTCCATTAGAAAATTATTTAGTTATGCAAGACACTGCGTTAATTAACAAGTATAAAATTATCTCGTGAAATCAAAGGTAGTAAACAATAAAATATTAAAAATCTTGTAGGAAAGATATATAAAGCTAAAATATCTTAATATTATTTTTTTACATTATAACAAGAGTTTAAAAAGTGCTGAAAAATATAGATTATTATATATAAATAAAATTTTATGTGTTTTAATGAATAGTATGAGTTTTAGATACTTGTAATTATATATATATATACAAACTTCATAGAAATAATAATTTTGAATACATATTTATAAGTTTCTTCTTGGTTTTTATTGTGACTCGTGGAACCCCAGGGTATGCCTTGTGGAACCCTAGGGTCCCATGAAACATAGTATGAAGACCATTGTGATCTAGAATATTAATTAAAACCAAATAATTAATACAAAAACACGCTTAGAGTAAACACATTACTGTTATCTAAATTGATTGAAATACGGCTTGAGATATATCCTAACAAAATCATACTTGTTTCAGAATTATTTGATAACAAATATCGAATACTAACTACAAGGGACAAAAGGGGACTTAACCCTAAACACAAGGGTGGGTTTGGGGTTAAACCCCCATCCATAGATCAACAGATTTATAATTTTTTAAGATAACTATTACTTCTCTATGGTTTCGTCTACGTTTCTTTCAATAGAGCAACGCGCTTTCCATGAAAGAAGTCTCGTAAATTGCTGAACTCTTATGACATTCATATCCGATTATTTATCATACAATTATTAAAAAAAGAACTTGCATCGCACTTCTTAATCTGCCAAAAAATTGTCAATTTGAAGTTTGAAAAAAATAAACTTTAAAGTTGAAGGAATTTTTTGATATATTAGTGTCTCGGTAGTTCGAATTGGGACCTGGTCTAACTCGAATTGTTGAAATATTCGGAATCTACAAGAGAAAATTTAAAGAAATCGAAATTAGCCTACAATGATATTTAAACTGTATTGTGAACTACCAACGTCTTTAAAAAGCAGAAAGCAGCGTCTTTAAAAAATGAAATTATCTAAAAAGATTATTCATTGTACAGCATATTTGTTTGTAAGAAACTGCTTTAGAACGTTTAATCAGCAAAATATGTGAATTTTTAATTTTTATTATTTTACTCATATGGATTTATGGGCAATTCACAAGCTATCGAAACTCGAACAATCAATATTTACTATATATATACACTAACATGTGCAACTCTTTCCTAATAATTTTTATCAGTATCCGAGAAATTGCTAATACGATTTGTTTATTTCCTCTCAACCTTGTGTTCTTTGGTAGAGGATCTTTCTCATACTTGTGTGCGTTTTCTCTCAAATATTTCGAAAAAGTCCCAGCTCGTGAATTTTTTTTTCAAACGAGCTGCATTTTAGCACACATACCTTTCTAGACATGTTAAGCCCCCAAGTACGACAGCAATTTAGGAGGTGGCTCCATCTAGTGGCAGCTCTCGCTACTAAATTTTTGACACTTGAATTAATTTTAATTCAAGCTCTTGTCGGAAGCTAAATATTGCCGTGAGTATCAGAGCCAAATTGTATACTCAAGGGGTTTTTTACGTGCAACATAATCATAAGTGCTTACGTTTTTCGCATCTAGAAAATCTATCGACTCCACCCGGGATCGAACCCACAAACTTTGACTTACTAGGCAGGCACGCTACCTCTAAACTACAGAGCTGACCCCTGAAAAATATCCAGGACAGGTATTCTCAAACTGTGCTATACACACCCACAGGGACGTCTTAAGGCATGGGCCACCTGGGCCCAGGGCCTCGGATACAATGTGGGCCTTGTCTCGTTTTCGATTCAGTCTTAACAAGACCATAATTCGAATAATTTCAACGGTCAAATGTCATTTCCAGTTTTATTTTCCGAAAAACTGGGAATTTCGGACGATATATCAACTGATGACCCTCGTCCATGTATAGGCTATAGGCCTACCACCCAGTACCCCACACAAGGGGGGGGGGAATCCTCAAGTCTGTACCCCTCTTGATTTTTTGTCTCGATTGTTTATAATCCTATGTATATAGTACGTAAAATTAAATTAAGTATTTGTTATTAATAATTTTATCACAATTAATGCTAATTATTCATTCAATGATTGATCTTTTACTGTTTTTTGTTCTCGAAAATTGACAAAAAAGTAAAATAATATGTTGAGCGGCGTATTGAAGCATGATACGAGAATAGGGACTTTTGACGCTGGACACCCCTTGAAAGATTCCTGTGTGCGCTACTGCTACCACCAGATACCATCATGACTCGTTCAATCAAAAGGCGGCAGTCGGTTGAGCTGGTTTGTGCGATTGTAAGTCATGCACATTAATTTGTTTCGTGTTATTGTTTGTATGAGTACTTGACATCGTATGCCATGGACTGTGTACTTTTAAGGATCATAGATGGGGCCTCCATTTGTGTATGGGCCCAGGGCCTACTTTTTCGTAAGGGCCCAGGGCCTCAAGAAGTCTTAAGACGTCCTTGCACACCCATATGGGTATTCAAAACTTCTCTAGGCAGTGTTTGAGCAACACTAAAAAAATGTATTTTTTATGAATAGTTTCAAAAAATAAACTTCATCGCACAGAATTATTTCTATAAAATAATATCGAAATACCCGTATGAAAAAATACGAATTATGATAAATTCATAGATGTAAATGTCAGTAGTGGGACAGTATTTATTTCTCTGAATGTAAAGATAGTATGTTATATCTTCATGTGAATGTGGCTCAAAATTATGAGGCATATTGGTTACAGTAAATAGGACCATGAGTCGGGGGGAAATGGCCAACCGGAAACGTTCAATAAGCAAACTCCCTCCAGCAGAAAAAACACCTTAGCATGTAACATTAGGAAAACTTCTGAATAGCAATTGTAATTAAGAAACTAGCATTCTATTTGATTTAATTTATCATATGTTAATGATTTTCAGCAAATGAAGGAAAACAATGATTTCGAATACAGAAATCGATTTCTTTCCAAGTAAATAAATTAAAGCTATTTTACCATTAGGACTCAAAATAATGAACTTTGTTGGCGACAATAGTGAGAAAATAAACGAGAGAAAACTGGTGATTCAATTTTATATGAAAAAATTACTTAATAACACTTAATATAAATTAATAGCCTTGTGGAATTCAAAGTAATTAAACCACAATTATATAGCATACAACTGCACTAGGGAACACGGAAGGAGAAAATAAATTCTAAAAACCAAAATATTCATAGTCGCTTTTTATCTATATACAGTAGAACGTCGTTTGTCCGAACGTTTATTATCCGGAGCGTCAAATATCCGAACCAAAGTCCGGATACGATTTCTAAGAGTGCAATGCTGAACCGTTGTTTCGCGTGAGGCCAAAAAGGGACGGGAAAACCCAAGGGGAGGGATATTTGGGGTAATTTCAGCTGTGTGATTTGGTAAATATCTGCGCGGAATATTAGGTCAGTTTGTTTCTTAGTGAGGGGGTGTATACGGGCTCTTTTGTTGAGTTTTGTTGATGTAGAAACCTGGATGGCATGCGATGCAGAAGACAATGGATTTCAAATACTAAAACGATGACGAGATTGTGGTTTCCGAGCAAGAAGAATTCGATCCAGTCGACAAAGAAACGGATGAAGACGAGGGCAACAACAACAACAAAAGTAGCAAGGATCCATCAAATGCTGACGTGTTTCTGCGTTAGAGACAGCTATGGAGTGGTACGAACAACTATCAGAGTGCTGTCCTACTCAACTACTGCTGCTCAAGAGAATCAGATCATTATACACTTTCGAAAACACGAAGGCGTACAGTGATACAACGAAAAATAAGGGATTTTTTTTTTTTACAATAAAGGTAAAATAGCGACATTTTGCACCTATTTTGCTTTTTCTTCAAGCACGTTTCCCGCATGTGATGATTCTCAATATTCGTATAGTGTCCGGTTTCATATACTGCATGGATCACATTCGGTTTTCGGTCATCCGAACAATCGCGTATCCAAACGGTGTTTGGTCCCAATTGATTCGGATAAACGACGTTCAACTGTATACGTATATAAAGGAGAAAAGCGACTCATTCATTCACTCACTCACTCATCGCGATATTTCCGGAACTATCAGACCTATAGACTTGAAATTTGTTGGGCATGTTCCTTTTATCGAGTAGAGATACGTTACAAGAAAAGGCTTTTCAAATATGTGTCGTTCAATTTATTCAGGTAAAAAGATCCCAAATTGGGGATCGACCTCAAAAATGTATAAGGAAAAAAAAATTCAATTATTTGAAAATTTGTATCTTATGCCTTCAAAAATTTGAACAATTACTTTCTAACAATTTTTATTTTGATTGTGCTTGAGATACTTTGTATTATGTCAAAAAATATTGAATTTTCTAATTTTAAAGTACTTTTTGTTACTTAAAAGTTTCACTAGATGGCAGCATGGTGGCTCTTTTTAAATATGCATTTCGGGTACCTCCAAAGCATTTTTTTCATATTTTAAAAATTAAATTTTATTCCGTCATGGAACAGGGGGAGGGGGCGCTGGGAAAAGTAATATGATCTGAACAATGAATATTATAGAAATTGAACTATTTATTGTCAAACATTCCGAAACACTTATCAAGCCTTAGAAAAACTTATTTTTACGATTCTGAATGAATTCAAAAGATTTTGGAAAATGTTTTTCGAAGAATATTTTTTTTTACAAATAAATAAAAAAAAATTATTAGAAAAAGTTTTTCTTTCTGTTTTATTAAGAAAACTACTTGTTGCATTTTTTTCTTTAAAATTCCGTTTTAGTTGGCTACATTGTATGATTGTATAAAATCTTTGCCCACAAAAATTAAGCTATTCAATTGAAATACTTTTGATAAAACTGATTTATAAAATGAAGTAGAATAAAGAAACTGCCGATTTTGACAAAGTGAGGGGAAAAAGCTACCTTTCTCATTTAACCGAAAAGAATGCAGCGTGTAGTTAAAATATGTAAAAAATTCTATCAAAATGACTTACAATTAAGAAATTTGCACATGCGAAACAAACTTTTAAATATTCGGGAAGCTTCCATTTTCAATTTATTTATTCATTATTTACGTCATATTTTTTTTTAAAGAAGGTTACTGTAGACATCTTTAGGCTACACAAGATGGATCTCATAATTTTGAGCCACTTTTAACCGATGGGGTCACGCCTGAACTGGCACCCCTTTTTCCACACTTCCATACCACACCAACGTGAGAACTTTTAACTTCGACAGATTTAACCTAATTTTAATTACCTGAAAAATAAATATTTGGGGGAGGGGAGAAAACTGAATTCCCTTTCTCGAGAAAAAAAAAATGTTTTGTTGTGTTATGCAAATGGTCACACAAAACACGGAATAAATATTTACAAACATCAGGGGAGGCTCTAGGGCCGGACAAACCGGACTCCTGTCCGGAGCGGCAAATTTTAAGGGCGGCATTTGGGTCAAATTTGAAAAAAAAAATGTTTTTTGTTACAGAAAATTTGATATATTTTCTGAAATGCTATTGGGTGTGAATTTGGTGCTTTATTTAATGTATTTTATTTCCTTATTTTGTACTCTGTATGTTTAATGTCAGTTTTCTTTTATGTTGAAATTTGAAGCGTTTGACGCAGAAATATATCTTAAATAATGAAATTTGACATTTTTACACATCTTTCACTAGTATCATTCTCTCTTTCCTGGAGTAGGGTCACAATGGACATCCCCTCCTCCACGATGTTTGGTGTCAGTATCCAAAAGGGGACAGGGGCAATAAGTTTTTGGTGGAGAGCCACAGAAGATGTTTTGTTTTAGTTTTGGGTGTTGTTACTTTAAGTTAAAATAAACACTTAGGATCACCACCATCAGTTAACTCTTTTCCGATGAAATTGACTTGCTGGAATGGGCAATTCTTTCTCTTACATTTTGCTCGTTTGAAATAATAACAGATAATTATGTTCTTAATTTGGAATTATTTTGTATATTTTAAGACTTAAAATTATACATATATATATGTATGTATAGTAATGCTGCCTTTTTGTTCGTTATTCAAGTTTTATAGATGTGTATCAATGTGAATTTTTTCTTTTAAAATAATTTTTTCCTTTAAAGAGAGGGGTGGCAAAATTGTTAGAGCCACAAAATTGCAAACAGTTAATGCAGGGGTGGCCAACTCGCGGTTCGCGTGCCACAGTGTGGCAAGGCAGAGTTGTTAGAGTGGCACTTGAAAATTTATTAAAAGATTAAAAAATTTGAAAAAATTATAAAAAATACTAATTTTTTTTACTTTTAAAATTAATTAACTAATTAATTTATTTTAATTATTGAAAGGTGGTGGTTTCAGACAAAATAAAACATCAAAATCTATTTTAAATACACTTAATTAAATAACAATAGAAAATGAAAATGAAGACAACACTCCTTCATTGTTGTGTGCGTTGTTTTTCCGAAGGAAGAGCATAATGAACTGCCCAGTGAGTGTTTGCTTCTCAAGAATGAAGACACAAGCTTTGAGATTTAGGTTTTCTTACCGATAATAATTTAAATTTAAGATTACGAGGAAAATATTGTTCTTTTCCAATCCTGATCGATCTTATACCTTCTTTTATGAACACACTTTGACTTTTTTTTTGTCTCGATTTCGGAGGAAAAAAAGAGAAACTGACGCACACCTAAGGCAATCCGATTCTGTTAACATCTTCTAGAACTGATCCTAATGTAGATGACTCAGAAAAAATCTACGAAATAAAAAAACCACACTAGGAAGGTACTGACTGTTTAATAATTAATTAGAATTAAATTTTTCTGGTTACTCATTTTTTTTATTTTATACCTAACCTAATTGATTGAAACTGAAATGAAAATTTTAACAATAAAACTTAAGTTCGTACTTTTGTCTTAAATATTGTTTTATTTTTAAATTTCCACTAGATTTGCATAAAATATACTATTTGCACAAAAATTTCATAACAAGCCTCTAAGTAAAAATTTTTCCCCTTTTCATCGTTCTTTTGTTTGTTGGACAAGTTTAAAGTGGAACGCATAACTTTTTTTTTATCAGATAGTTGCACTCTTCCCTAAAAGGTTGGTCATTCCTGAGTTAAAGTGAAAGAGCTCTTTAAGAATTTAAAAATATGTAATAAATCGAATATTTTTTCTTTTAATACATTAAAATTCCATCTGGAATTATTGTATAGAATCGTTATATGAATTACAATTTATGTAGGAAAAATTATTGTATTGAAAATAATGAACAAAATACGTTATGTTGTACTTTTTTAAAAAAGTTTGGAACACTTAGATTCTTATTCTTTAACATCTTTGAAATAGTTCTTTAGAATAAAATGTATGTCTTTTTCCAAAATTAAAAAATATATTTAATTTATCTCTGATTTTTTGTAACATTTTTTAAACATTATAGTTTACGGTTAAGGTCTTAAGCGTATTAATTTTTGCTCAAGTTATTTAAAGTGGGGAGAGGATATTGAAAACAAAGAGAGGTATACAGGAAAAGAAAATATTAAAAATAATTTTTGATTTAGGAAATGTACAAAAAAATCGAATATCTGAGTCAGGCAAAAAATATTTAAATGCATGAAATGAAAATAACTCTTTCCGATTTGGTGAGCCCTATTTTTTCTGTCTCAGTTTTTGTTCATTTTTTTAACCAAATTTTTCGCTTTCTTTTAATTTATTCTAACATAATGTTATTGTTTTATTGGCGTTTGTAAGAATATGCATTTGTATGTTTTCCAAGTACTTTTTCTATTGGGTAAGACTTTTAACTTGAAAACATATTACAGTTCGGTTTCTTATAAATTTTACATTTTTATTTTTATTTATACAGCTTATTTTTTTTATTATTATTTTGCTTTAAAAACTATTTGAATTTTTTTGTGGAACATTTTATCAGTTACGTTTCCAGTCTAATTTTTTGACGTAGGGATTTTATGTTTTGTAAATGTTTGTAAAGTAAAAGCAATAAAAGTTTATGATGCATAATTTTGGAGCATATCTCTTCAAAAATAATTATGAATGATTCTTAAGTTTGTTTAGATATGCCAATTATTTCATTTCGTAAATTTGAATAAAAATGAATTAATCATTTGAATATATTTATATATATAATGAAATTCATTTTCAAATAGCTAAAAAAAATGGATGAACAATCTCATAATTGTTTTAAAGGTATGTTTTCTGTGACCATATTTTTAATAATCTCTTTGGGAGAATCCGGTTAATATATTAATTAATATAATATGTTTATCATTAAGTTAGAAAATATTTATACTTGTATTACACGATTTTTATTTCAAGATTAAAAAAAAATTTAAGCAAATTTTATTCTGAATGTGGGGGATTTTTTATAGATAAGAAGAAATTTAAATACATCATTTTGCATTTTGTATTGCAACAATGCGATTAAAAAAAGCTTACAAGTTTTCCTCTGGTTATTTTTTTCTTCCACTCATGTTTGAAAGCCTTCTAATTTTTTTTCTGTTATTTAAAAACTATTAAGAGATTCGTTAAAATTGGTGGAAAATGTCAAATCGAAAATTTTTTACTTTTCCTTCTTTTTTCGATTGGATGAGTTTGAGTGAGTGAGTGGCTGTGCAGTTTAATGCCCAAGAGCCATGTCTGGCCAAATTGCTCCAAAGGATAAAATTGGGCATATTTAAATACATACATTGTCTTACATTCCAGAATGCAAATGCTGTGCAGAGGGGCTAAAACACTATGAATATTTTGGTGTTTGAATTCCTCACATTGGCATGGTGTGGAAGTTTGGAGTGGGGGAGACAAACCGAGTGTCATTCAGTCACTTTGTGAGGAATTATTATTCCTTCTTCCCTCTAACCCGGCTAGATGTGTGGGAGGAACTAATTGATCCGACGACATGATTCACTACAATTGTTTATTTATCACAATATTCAACACAGGCACAATGATAATCCAATTAAGATAAATTTGATCAACACTTAGAGGACTGAGGTGAGACACGGTTGCGTGGGGATTATATATACGATCATTTAAATGTATTCCTACGATAACTTATACAAGCTTTTTACCTAGGACTTGCGCTAACAATTAACTCTCTAACTTCTACTTAAAATATGAGCACAGTACCTGAACTCTTGCAATTCTTTATCCGTTAGACGAGGCCTTGAACACTAATAGATGACTTGAGCACTTCTTAGAGGTTTCAATTTCACACTTCCTACACTGTTTACGTACTACTGCCGGATTGCTCGTTTCTCATTAATTCACTTCACATCTGAGCTATCCTCACTTCAGTAAACTTTAATTCTCACTTTACTAATCTTCGATTCTCGCTTTAGTAACTCTCGAAAACACGCAAATTTCGAATATACGTATATCTTAAACCAAATTTGCATAATCATAATAATTTTCTTGTCTTCGGTGAAAGTTGGTTGAAAGAATTATTTCCCTAAAGGAATCCCCAAGGAGTTAGTAAGAGGAAGCGTATAGATCCATCATAACTTGATCATGATTTATGTAAGTTCGAAAAGGGATGTTAATAAATAATCGATCAGAGGCCAGATAGAAATCTCACAGGATTAATTTTACAGCCACGAATTAAAAATTGATGATAGGCGAAAGCCCTATTAAAAGAATTCTGATTATGCTGACATCAGATTCTAACATCTTAGGGCTACCGCGGTAGCCTAGTGGTCATGGTCATGAAGTCATGGCTGGAGACATCGAGTCGTTGGATCGAGTCCTGATACCATTGAAGATCTGCCCTGTAGAATATCTGATGTTTGTCAAATATGTCGTGGCTCAACGTCCTCCCGTTAGTGTAATGTGGTATTTTAGAGAAGGGACGCTAGGTCAAGTTCAAAATCAAGATGTCCGTTGCCAACGGCCTTTGTGTTGCTTTTTTGAAGTGCTACGTTAACAAAACATTCACACAAAAAATTTTCAAAGGGGATGTCCATGGTCGAAAGTCCCCGAACTCGCATCATACCTCAAAACAACACCCATTGATTCTTCTGATTCTGTTGATAAAAAACAGTAAAAAATAAATTATTGAATTAATAATTAGCATTAATTAATAAAATAAATTGTTAATTACTAGTACTTAATTAAATTTTACGTTATATAAAATATAGGATTATTATTAATTGAAAAAAACTCAAGGGCTTTGGGGGGTGTCCAGACCCCTAGGACACCCCCTTTGTGTGCGCCACTGCTCACTTAACATCTTAAAAATCTTCAGATTCTTTCAAGTCTCCGAGTATGAGCAGGACTGTCCCGATTGAGTGTGTGTGAATTTTCTCGTCGCCTTATTCAGCAACACGAGGACTTTTGGCGGCAGACCTCGTAATTGTGAACCATGGGCAAGTGGTGAGGACGACACCGGAGTTGGCACACACCCCTCTCCTAACTTCCATACCATACCAACGGAAGGACGTTTGAGTCACGACATATTTAACGTTCCTCAGCCCTTCCTGCACGGCGGGTCTTCAGCGGCACTAGGCTCGAACTTATGACACGTCGGCCTCGAGTCCGTTACCCTGACCACTAGGCTACTGTGGCCACCAGGATTGTCCCGAACTAAAACCATACTCGTTGGAAAGTTAATTCACTTAACCTTGAAAAAAATTTTATATAATGAAATAACAATTTACGATATTTTAATATTTATTAAATTGTACAAATTGGTATGGTAAGAAGTGAATGAAAATAATAAATAATAAATTATTAAAAAAATTTAACATTGCAGTCATACATAAAAATCAGTAATAAATTAAATTTTTATAACATAATTTTTCCCCCATGCACTTATAAAATAAGCCTTAAAACGCTGTTTTCTTGAATAAGTTTGCATTTTTGTTTCACATTTTTACCTGTTTTATAACAAACTCATAAATAACATAATATTGCTTTTCCGCTCATTCGAAATCACTACATTAAATGGCCATGTACGTAAATCATTCTTGACTGATGCTAGATTTCAAATAATTTTATTTATTTTCAACCCTGAAATATAGGGGTAAATAGTAAAGTTAATATAATTTTCTGAACAGATGACAAAATTTGAATATCATTCGAAGTTATTTTTAAATCAAAATATGTAGTATTTTTGAAATTAATTT
The DNA here is from genome assembly GCA_019973975.1 of Trichonephila clavata. Taxonomy (NCBI): domain Eukaryota; kingdom Metazoa; phylum Arthropoda; class Arachnida; order Araneae; family Nephilidae; genus Trichonephila; species Trichonephila clavata. Next base: position 26,340 of record BMAO01026999.1, read on the forward strand.
TGGAATCCTGGTGGTCAAAATTCGAAAATAAATTATGAACTCATTAAAGAAAGTTATGCAATTGTAACGTAGATCGCGGTTCGAGGATTTTATTCTATCAGTCTCAAAGGGCAAAATAGTTCTTCAGGAGCGAAGACAGTTTATTGTCGAAAACCTATACTTGAAATACAGGATACAATACTCAAATTCCCTTAATAAATCTCAGAAGGCCTTCACACCTTCTATGGCTCTCAGACATGATATCAGTGTCTAAAACACAAGTAAGTTTAAAGATTATTCGCAAGCACTCGCTCGTTCTCTTCAACAGCCGAAGTAATCACTAATCGCTGGTCGACTCTTCCGGGTCAAATCAATACCAACTTATCGCGAGTCAGTAACTAACTCAGTTTCAGCGAGCGACTTCCTATTTATAGGCCTCACGAATTTTTCTCGAAAAACCCGCTTGCGTCATGGATCCTGATTTTTGTAGATTTCTCCACTAATTTCCAGAAGAATCCATAGAGTTTTGAACTTGTCAAAAATGGTCACCAAGTCACCAAACTGGTTGCCAAAAGTGATGCTAATTTGGCTCTATCGCCAAGATTTTACCAAGTTTCCATTGAATCGTCATTGTAATGTAAGGAACTGAGCGAATATGTTACACTCTTTTGACATAAAATAAATACAAGGTAGAGTGTCGGGGATAGAACCCGCGATCTATGGATCCGAAGCCTTGTAACATGACCATTAGACAAAAGTAATCATCTCTGTCCGGAAGATGTAACTGGATTATATAGGAACCACTACATAGAATTATATAAACTTATTACACATCCAGATATAAATTATTTACACTCTCTCTATTTTAAACGTTTCATTAAACGAAAATCGTAACACAGTCAATATGGTCTTGTAAGGGTGTGTTTAAGTCTTTGTAAATTTAAGAAGAGTGTCTTCTGTCAGTTTTTGAATATTACTTAAATGATAAAACAAAAACATCTGATTTTCTTATGTTCTCGATAAAGTTCGAATATTTTCTCCCCAAAAATAATCGTACTATTGATTCTAACTGAAAAAAATATAGAATTTATAAACACATTCCTTGCTAAATAAAATTAATTAATTGGTTCCTTTATCACAGGGGTGGCCAACCTTTTTGGAAATAGTGTCACTATTTGATAAAGAATAATTACGCATGCCACTTCCAACTTTACCAACGAACAAATATAGAAAAGTGAAAAAATGCTACTTATAGGTTTATTATGGGGTTTTTACGCAAATAGCACAGTTTTTAATGCAAGTCTATGTAGTCAAAATTTAAAAATAATGTAATAGATAAGACGAAGTACAAATTTAGGTTTTATTGTTAATAAATATTAGGCTTTATTGTTGTCCTTACAAGTTGAATCAATTAGGTTAGGTATAAAATAAAAATGAGTGACTTGAATCCTTTAATTCAAATAATTACTAAACACTCAGTACTTATTTAATGTAGCTTTTTAATTACTACTTTTTTTATCAAGTTATCTTTATTAAGATTAGCTCTTGCAGATGATAACAAAATTAGGTTATTATAGGTACACATCAGCTAATTTTGAGTGACATTTATTTTATTATGTTCATTTCAGAAAACATTAATTCACAAATGTATTTTAATTCAAATTTTGAGGGGTTTTTTTTTTGTCTGAGACAACCCCACTTCAATAAAATTGTAAAAATTGTGTGTGGCTATTTATTATTTTTTCAATTTTTTTTCAAAGTTCTAAGTAAATTTTCGCGTGCTACTGTTACAACTTTACCATGCTACACTGTGGCACCCCTGCCGCAGGTTGGTCACTCCTGCTTTATAATATAATTCTGTCCCCTTCAATTCTTACATTCTTAAATCCGTGTATCGCTTTTAATTCTTCGGACTTTTCTTTGCAGTTATTACAAAAAGATTTGAATTCCATTGTACGATACTTTTGCAAGAAGTTTAAATGTCCTTTTAAATATAAATTTTCTGTATTTTATCTATATTGTAATTATAAAATGGTACCCAATTTTGCCTTGAATCGATTGAAGTGAAATTTGCGCTGATTCGGAGAAAATATTCAAATTTATATAGTTTCCGATTAAAAACGAAGAAAATGAAACCAGTTTAATTTTGAAAAATGAGTCACCGTCGCGGAGCTTTGCGCTCTTGTACCCCCACCCCTCGGTTTGACTTATGGCACGTGATAGATTGTAATTCGAGACCGCAAACCTTTTTTTCTCTAAATCACAATCAATTTTTCTTTCTATTAACGTATCAATTTGATAGACTAATTTTTTCAATCCTTTTTTTAAATATCAGTCTCATTAAAAACTGGAGTAGTGACTAAGTATTAAAATTTGGCAAATGATTTATTAAATATGAAATGTTTAAAATCCTCTAAAACCATTTTTTATCTTGAGATCCTATGATTGGTAGAAATAAATTAGCAGTAACTGACGTTTAAATTTTTGTTTTTAATTTTGATTGTTTAACTGATTGTCTTTTATTATCACTTAAAAGTAAAACAATAAGGATGTGTTTGTATTTACCAGAGAAGCAATAAGGATCTGTTCGTATTTAACAATGAAGTAATAAGGATGTTTGTGTTTAACTTATACGCGATAGGGATGTGTGTGTTTGTACTTATAACAGCGAAATAATAGAAATATTTGTATTTAGCAACGAAGCAGCGAGGAAAAAATTTTAAATGCTTTTTTTTTTGGAAAACTGTGTTTTTTTTGTAAGTCATTGGATTTTTGAAAAATTAATAACTTATAAAAACTTCTTCCAATTCTGCAAAATTGATGATTTTTTAAATAATTTTCATAAACTTTTTTTATACTTTCTGGAGCTTGGTTTTTTAATGAATGTGTGTTATTTGTAGATTTATGAAATTTTAATGTTAACAAAGATAAGAAACTTTAAAGAAAACTTCAGTGTTGCCATCTTGATTTGTAATATCTAGTTAAATATTAGCCATTGCCCGCTCCCGCTTCTCTGGATATTTCATGATAATGTATACCATTAGTAAATTGTTTTTAAGCTATTGATATCTGAGTCCTAGAATTAAATTCTCGATTTTACTGAAAAACATTCTTATAGCCTTATAACATTCTTGCCTATTTATTTTAAAAGGGCAGGACTTGAATTTCTAAAACGGAAGTTTTATCAACTTTTTTGCCTTCATAACCCCTCTAAAAGTCAATTTCCGCAAAACCATTCTTAACAAATCTATACCAACAAAAGAAATATGCTTATCATATTTCAAGTCTGTAAGTCTAATAGTTCGAAAATGGATTTTTTTATTTGTAATACCACCTTAATCTCTCCCCTATGGGATTTGATTCCCGTAAAATCTGTTCTTAGCGGATCTCTACTCATCAAAAGAAACATGCTAACCAAATTTCAATTTCTCTAGGCCCCCAAATGGTATTTTTTTCAATCTATAGTACTCTATACCTCCTCAAAAACCCCTTTAGAGTTCTTCTGCAAAGTAGTTATATCTACAGTTATATCTACATCATCGTATGGATGCATAAGGTTAGAATTGTCTTACTCTTCAAATACTAAATTTTCTTCAAATCAATTTAAAAAGTTTTTTTTAGCATCCTTTATTCCATTATGAAATAGTCAAAACCAGAACAAGATAATGTGCAAAATGAAGCCTGTAACAGTCCTCTTGACTGTAACTGAGCTGTGCCAATGCCACCTGGTATGGTATTGATGTTAAGATGCTTTTCCGTCCTCTGCCTTGTTCTTGTACGTGTGTGTGCGTGTTTGTCAGTATAATAAATCTTATTAATCGTTGGATGTGATGCCCTTGCTCTGCGTACCAAAAATAAAATGATTTTAATCAACTTAAATACCAAATATGCAACATGAACTTGTGAAGGATTTTCCCTCTCATCCATTAGTGTTTGGTAGTTAGAATGATTAGCCATAATCAAAACAAATATAATATATTAATCCTTTAATAAATCTCCACAACCCAGGTTAGGAAATGTACCTATAAATAAGTACTGGAGCAAAAGCAAGGTAGACGAGATATTTGATACTTAATAATGAATTGAATCACTTACTTTTGGAACGTTTTATATACGTTATAACGTATATAAAACGTTAATATACGTTCTAAATAATCGTAATTACGATCTTAACTATTCGACTTCTGGTCGCTATTTTCAAATGCAAATATACCTTATTGACTAACTCGTCAATTATCAATCTTAAATATTAAGTAATTAATCGACGAGTCACTCTCGACTAGCTTTTTACTACTTTACGTTAATCACTAACTTCTATCATCTCTCTCTCTCTCTCGAACCTAAAATTTAATTGCTTAAATATAGTCTACTTAACATAAACCACATCTTCTTCTTCGGGAGAAAGTTTTCAATAGAAAAATATTTAAAGAAATAGATTTCCCCCCAAGAGGATTAGTAGGAGGCTCGTGAATAGACCTGTTACACACTTTACGCCGGTATGCGACGACCAAAAAGCATTATTTTACCACCGTTGCTATTTGTTTTATAATTTTGGACTGTGCAAAGGAATTTCATGTCAAAGTCAATTGTAAAAGAAGCAATATGTAAATCAAAATTGATTTTTTTAAAACGAGTTTCTTTAAAAGGAAAAAAAAAACACCTCTAGAATTTCAATTGGCGTTCTTTAAATCTGTGATTAATTTTGTAGGATAATATAATCAAGCAAATTTTAGACTTAACCACAGTGAATTTTAAGATTTTCCTCGAATTACTCGTCACTCCTTTTGCTTCTAAACCTCAGTTTCCTCACTTTAATGCGCAAAAATCTATACATAATTCATGTGTTCTAAGACATATTTGAAAGAACACCGGAAATTCCTCTTATCCTTTTCTTAGCCACCTCCAAGAAGATTTCCATTTTTTTTTATCCTTTCCTTCCTTCTCTTCGTTAAGGATGAGTGACCACCCAGTGGTGAATGAAGATGATATTACAAAAGCAAGGAGGATACTATGACCATTCTGGACATGAACGAAGAAGGAAAAATAGAAGCATTTCCGGCCGTGTATAATTAAATTATGGTCAAAGAGTAAGCTAAAAAAAATGGGGAATGACTCAATAACCTGTATAATCAAATAGGTAATGCTATTTATGCCATTAGAACATAGAGCAAATACCTGTATTACATGTTAACCGAATACTACATTGAAATTGGGTGAATTGGACATTTGATCTCAGGTGAACTGGATGTCGAGCTATAATGTTGCTTCTGATGCTTGTTGAAAGCATTTTTAAAGGTATAATCCGAGTAAAAAACAATTAAATAAAAAAAATTCTTTGTAGTAGAATCTTTATTTCACGGTTCACTGGTTTTGAAGACTGAGAGTATCTGATTTTCTTTTTTTCCCTTCATTTAAAGCTGCAGGTTTGAGAAGCTTAGTAACTAAATATATATGTGAAGAATAATGCATTTTATATTGTCTTATAATGGAAGCATTTCCGGTGCATTATTTAGGGTACAGACCACACGCGTGGATGAAATATATGTTTTGGAGGTTAGATGTATAGAAAGGATTCTATGTTTATAGTATGTTGATTTCTTAATTTGATTATAATCAGCAGGACAGTTCTCTTCCTCTCATTTTTGCATTTGGAATCCTCCTAAGTATAAGAGAGGTCTTATAATCGAATTAAACGGCGAAATTGGTGTCTGGAAATTGTATAAGTATAATCTGAAAAATAGTTTTCATTCTACAGCAAATTGAAAAAAAATTAGAATGGTTATTTAAACCAAATTCAAAATTGAAAATTTATGTAAACTTTTCAATAAAAATCTTCATCTTTTGAGAAAAAAAATTAGATAAAAGCATAAAAATTGAATGAAACAAGTAAGCGATTTGAACGATTACTTATAATCGATTACGAATAATCGATTAGATCAATTGAAGTCTCAGCATCAGCTTTATTCGACACATTATTATTTTCTGCAGCAACAAAATATAGATCACACGATCATAATACAAACTCCAAAACAGCAATCTAACTGTAAAATTATTTTTTTATACAAATTCTATTTTTTACCAGTTACAGAAGCAGTTATTAATTAAACATCATGAAAAAAGATTTTTTACATTCAAACAAATATAATAATATTATTAAATAGTCAAAACTACCAAAAGATTTTCAGAAAATGTAAAATTCTTATCAACCAAACGATATTTACCCAGCTTTAGTAAAGAAAAAAATAAGAATAAAAATATAGACAAATCAATTATGAACTTGATTAAGAGTGATTTTATTTTGCTTTTGACCACGTTTTTAGTTTCAAATAGGTATGTGTTTTACTTTATTAAAAAATATTTTTATCGATACTTTCCTTATGTTTTTGGACGAAGATAAAATATACATGACTTACTTTCAACTAAAAGAATTGATTATATGATATTTAAGATTAGTATTTGATATTTAAGAAATATTTAACTTCCTGTTCAATTTTTTAAATTTAATTAAGTAAATTGTTCTGTGCAATATTTAAAATGAATATTTTTGCATTTAAAATTAGATAACCGAATTTTATGACACATTTGTTTTAAATTATGCATGGAATTTTCCGTCATTTAACTTACGACAATTTCTTTCAATGATGATCGATGGCTTGCAATTACCGTTTGATATGTAAAATAGTAAATAAGTATAAATTTTCTTCCTTAATTTTTTTTATTTTTACTGATCAATGGAAAAGATTGGGCTGGGTTTCTTACAGAAATAGTTTTAGCCCAACAATAAAGAACATAAGAGTTCAAATTTTTTTAAAGATAGGCTTCCTAAATTACTGTGAATGTAACTCTAAAACTGTAAGTTAAATGTTAGAATTCGAATCACAAGCTAGTTTCATTCCAAGCTCTTGCATACAGTGTCTGTGCTTAGCAATAACAGTTTCGTTTAACTGTTTCTCAAAGCAACATACAGCATTGAAATTCTATATTTTAGCACACAATATGTCAATGTAATTACTTCCAATTCAGAGTTAATTAAACGATTTCTTCAGAAAGTAGCTTTTAATAGCAATGAGTTATTTTTTTGAAAAAATATCTTACAACAATGAAGAAGTTGAATTGTTCTTATTGAATTAAGAAAAATTAATAGAATGAGTACGTATTTTTCTACTTGTTAATTTGTACATTACCTTCATTCACATGTATAACAACGAATCTAAGAAATGAATGAAAATAGGGACAAATTATATTTATTTTTATGAGAAGATTGTGTGAGAGTCCAGCCACACACATTTTTGTTTTGAAAGAATCAAACTATATATTCTTCACCAAGCTTATATTTTCTGTTATTTTTTGCAAGAAAGGATAAATATTATTAATGCTTTCCTTGTATTTATATATATATAGTTTTTATATTAAAATCCAATAACCACCATGCATATCAAGAAAGCAGCCTTTTAAAATAAACTGAGTTTTTGAATCTTTCCATAAAACATGCAATAGCAAACTTCAATAACGATTTCAATAATTTATCAATCGTACGACAACTGATCATTATATGTGTTAATAAATATGCTACATTAATTATTAGCATAAAGAGAAGTAAAAATTAAATCTGTTCAATTTTTACGTCTGTGTGTTCTATCTTTACGGAGTTTGGGAACTAACCCCCTCCTCCCATGTCTTATAAACCAAAAGATTTTTATGGTTTAGCATAGAAATTACTTTTTGGCGCTTTCGTCTTAGTGTTTTTTAAAATACCCTTTCCCTCTCTTTAAAAGAAATTAGTGTACGCTACTGACACACAAGCCAATTTGTGCTACTTTTTCACTAAAATTTTAACTTAATTAAGATTGGGAAAATAAAATTAAAGATAGATGTACAAACTTTTTTTTAACCTTACGATTATAATTGTATTAAATAGCAACAAGGAACGTCTCCCAATAGAGGAAATTCATGCCACTGCATAATGGATAATTTTCCAAAGCAAACATATACACCATACATACTGACTTTTCAGAATGCATATGTATGCACAAATATACATGATTTTTTTTATGCAAAAGTATTTGCTTACACATTCTTGCTAAGTTAAAGCCCGAATGAAAAATTTGCAACTCCGCACATTAAAACATCTTAAAACTTCCAACACTGAAGGAACTGTTTATGTATACAGTAAACGCGGCACATATGCTGATCCTAATTGTATATTTTTACTCTTACCATATTTTTTTTATTTTCAAGTCTAGAGTCCCGAATGAGCTAAGAGCCCAACCTATTTAACCTAAAAACTAAAACTAAGATTCTCTCCATCTATTAGTGAGCATATTTCTTTTTCCGATTCCCACTCACAATAATTTATTACCAACTTTTTGAAGCAGTTTCGGGCTTCGTCGTTTTCAGGTTAATTAGCCGTGACTGACGCCAGGTTCGTCTTAGCATGTACCTTTGCGCTGCCAGCTTACGCAAACATCGCAATGGGACACCCAACTAAGCCGCTTCGGCTGTACACTTGACTAGGATGGCTTGATAACATGTCACATCAGAGGGAATAATAGAAGTGATAGCATAGTGAGACATATATGATCCGGTAAGACCGAGGTTGGCAAAATTTTAAGGTGTAAATAGATAGTCTAGTTTGCTATGGACGAGAATTTTTTTTTCAGGGGGCCAGAATTATAAACTTCAAAACGTTGTCAAAAATGACATTGATATTTAACACTATGTTTGAAGAAGAAAGGTTGTTTTTTTCTGGTTCGAAGAGAGTTCCCAAAGGGCCTTTTTGTAAACGGTAATTTAGAACAGATATATTAAACACAGTATCTGCATGGTGAGACATATATAATCCGTTTAGATAAAGATTGGCAAAATTTTGTACTGCAATTTGATAGCTTATTTGCTTTGGGTGATGATTTATGAAGCTTCTTTGGCTATGTTAAACTCATTTAAGTATGTCAGTACTAATGACTTCAAACATCACAAAAAAAAAAAAAAAAAAACGAAGATGCTTTATGACAACCTAAAAAAACGCATTTTTGTTTGCTTTTTTTATTTGCCATAAGGTTATCTTAGCGGTAATGTTGAAAAGGATTCACAACTAGAAAGTGCTGGTTTATAACCGTTTTATTTGTAAAGCTCAACAGCAAAATAACAATATTTCTGTACATTATTAGGATCTAATAATAATGGAAATAAAATTTCCAATGCAGGTAATATGTTTGAATCCCCCGATAAGTTGTTTCCTCTGGAGATCTAAAAAACTTTTTTTTATGAAATAATATGATTGGAATATTTCTCCAGTCCATAAATAATACTCTGAAAAACATTAAAAATAAATAGACCTACAGAAGAAGAGAGGTGAGTTAATGGTCTCAGGTGAAAATGTAGAAACCACTAATTTAAGTCATTTATTTGAAGAACCAAATGATTAAAAGAATTTTTTTTTACAATAACTAAAAGCAAGATTTTAAACTTTTTCATTTTTCCATGCAACAATTCTAAAAGTATATTTTAGTAAAATAATTGTAACATAAGTTTTCATAAACGTTATTAACATGGCATTTGTAAATAAATCCTTTTTCAAATTCTCTCTATCTCTCTTTTTTTTAAAAAAAATTTCTAGATTCTTTTTGATAGGTTTCTAAAATAGTTTTCTGTAAGATTATATTAGATTAGAATAATAAATATCAGCTTTAAAAGCTGTCATTTTTTTTTTTTTACTTTTTTCTTCAGCAATTGCAATTAGAATTATTTTCGTAGCTGTAATATAGCTTTTATGAAATTTAGCAAGCATACAATCTGGAGGGTACAAATAGCAGAAAATATGTAAGCATTTGTTAATAGGATCCTCTTAAAAGATTTCTATCCAAATGTACTTTTGTATAATAATAAATTTGCCAACGCGCGCGTGTACGAGATTAATTGGTGTTAAATTAAAACACAACACAATACCTACACATACTTCAATTAAAGTTAAAAATATATCTCTCTCCAATTACTATTTTTACGTATAATCTGGACTTACAATATAAATGGCTGCATTCGCATAATATGGGTACTTTTGTTAAAAAGAAGACGACCCCGTTAATTATTAAATTAGTCCAAATTGTAAGAGATGTTTATTAGATTTTTAGTCACATACATAAAAAAGTATATTGGGGAAAAAAGTTTTTTGTAGTACACTTTTTTGTAACACACCAGATACACTTGCTCTTTTATGATTTGGAAGAAAGGAGAGAGTCATTTTTTTTTTAAATCTTCGAGTTTCGTTCTAGTTTTAGTTGTTTCAATCCGGGTGGTTTTATTACATTATATTTGCATTTATCACTCTTTTATCAGTTCTACCTATTCCAAATAACCACATTACTTTCTCAAATATTTGATGATGAAAAAGTGAACTATTTTCTAGTTTGAAATATAATAGAAATCTTAAATGTGGTTGAAAGGCTCCCGATTTTTGAGCCTAATTAAATTTTAACTAAAAATTAAAAGCTATGAATTACATAATAACATCAAGGCAGCTTGACAACTATTCAACGCGTGGCTTGGAAAGGAAAATGACTGGAGGTAGGAGCTTCCTCTTACTTATTATTCGCCATCCACAGTCACGTTTAGCTTGCCCATCCAAGGAATCTGCATATCTTGGTTGGAAATCCCACACTGACGACAAAAAAGATTGATTTTCACTTGAAGTCCTTCAATAAAAATTGTTCAAAGTTTGCGGCACACATACAACAAATATATATGCGTCTCTTTTTATAAAAAAAATATAATATCTCTAACTATTGTAACTGGATCAGATTTATTTTAGGATACCTTGATCAGTAGTTTATTAGTTCATTGATTAACGTAATTCCCTCAAACATTTTCTTTCTAATTTTACTTCATTTGTTTCTCTAAAGTTGGAATTTTATCGCTTAAATTAAGAGTTTTGGTGTTATTTTGTCAATTAAAAAATAACAATGTAGTTCCTAATCAGCTTTATGTGACTTTCTGGATTCATACAATCTTCGGAACCACTTTATTTTTAAAAATGCCATGCATCATACACATACAAATTGTAAACTATTAATGTTTATTCCTGGTGATTCATTTATTTTTAACATTATTAAATAGATTGAAATTTTTTGATTATCTATATAATTTTAAGTATTTGAATGAGTTAGTATAAATATTTCAAATATGTAAACATATTAAAACAATCTAGTTCGCTTAGAATTTTTTTTTGTTTCTGAAAGTCTTTCAGAATTGAACATTAAATTACTTATAGCAATTATCCAATTATTTGACATTGAATCTGAAATTCTTTATTTCGATAAATTTTTACGAATAAAGAATTTAATGTTATTAAGAACAATTTATTTTTAGGATTTAAGCATCTGGAAAAAATGAATTTAAGTAGAACTTCAAGAAATAATATGCAGTATGTTTCGATTTCAGTTCTAAAAAAATAAATTCTCAAACGAGAGCACATAAAATTATTTTTGAAAATTTAATTACTGTTGATAATTATATGAATTTTTTCGGCAACTTAAAGAAATAATTCTTTTTTTTTTCTTTCTATTTCGACTTCGAAATTTCTTGGAAGGAATTTACTGCAAACGATATTTTTAGACAATCAAGCAATCATAAAGAAAATGTTTTTCGTTGAATCGCAGCCATGACAGAGAGGCAAAAAACGAAAATGAAAAGTACAAGGAAAGATAATATGAACCGTTCCCATTCTAGACTTTAATTAATGAAGAAAACTTTTTTAGATTAATTAATTAGCCGTAACTGGCGTAGTTTTGTTAAAGCGTTGCAGCTGGGCCACCGCATTACGCACAAAGGACAAAACAATTTGCTGAATCCTTTTAAATTAATGAAGTGATTTATTTTTTTGTTAAATGTCTTATTGTGCTATAGCATAATAATAGCTATTGAATTATGTGGCCCATCTTACAGCATTGAAAATTCAGATAAATGTCAAATAACAATGAAAAACTGAAACATAACTAAACGTGTAATATAAAAAAAATTTTATTATTATTATTTAATATTTTCAATTCCTACTTTGAATGGATGAATAGAAAGTATTTTATTAACGATTGAAAATTTGAACAAGATATATAAATAAATAAATATTTATATATAAGGAGAAGGAGAGAGAGAGAACTAATAGTATAGGAATTGAAAAAAGAACATGATTTGACTGCGCGCGTTGTTATAATAATACACACTCGGTTTGGCTGAAAAACTGGTTTTCGACGCCAACTTTTGTCAATGTTTTACCAGTTACATTGTTATAACAATGGAGACGAATCTAAGTAGGCGTCGAAAATTGGCAATTAATTGAATTAATTAATCAGTAATTTATCAATTGATATTTTAAAAAATTGTATTGACATCAAGTGTCATCTACTACGAGTTAAGAAAATATTTCAACTTGATTGAATGAATAGAAAGTACTTTATTAATGATTGAAAATTTGAACAAAATATGTAAATAAATAAATATATATACATAGGGAGAGAGTGAACTAATAGTAGGAATTAAAAAATAGATTGCATATATATATATATATATATAAGTATGGATACCTAACTCATAGTATTCTAGTTTTACAAATTTCTAACTTTGAAACTCTCTATTTTCAAGTATTAGTTGCACAGGTGTATATAATATCAATAAGACCAGAATTGGGGAGTGATGGATGGCTGCTGCACCAAAACAATGCATCCACTCCCACGGCCCTATCTATCAAGCAGTTTCTTACCAGCAAAAATATTACTGTGATAAAGCATCCTCCTTATTCACCTGATTTGTCTCTATGAGACTTTTTTTTATTTCCTTCTGTGAAAACTTGCTTGAAAGGAACCCATTTTACATCTGTGGACAAGTTCAAGCAAAAAAGGAGAATCTCCTGAAGGGCCTTCCGAAACCCTTGTTCCAGAATTGTTACAGCAATGGTAGCACCCCATGCAGAAGTGTTTGAATGTTGAAGGGAACTACTTTGAAGGTGATAGGTGACTCACGGAGAACTGATTCTGTAAGTACAATGATTTATTGGACCAGTTTGGATTTTTTTGTGTCACACCTCGTATATATTGTTGATTTTACTACATGAATCTCCCTTTCGTTGTACCTCACACTAATGCGAATTGTGGTGTGCAACAGTATTAAATTAATACATTATTTGCAATGTTTAAAGTTATAGACTATGTAAAAAATTACTTTGAATAATATTTTATGAAATGCTGGATGATAAAATCATCTTTATAATGTCATGCTTTTTGCACTTGATTGGGAAAAAACGAAATGCGCTCGCTATACATCCTTTTTTTCAATAATTTCTAGTCAATTGTAAAAGTTTTTCTTTTATAGGAGTATAAAGATTAACATAAAATTAGATTTTTTACATAGAATATAAAAATATACTATTCTATTTTACATGTTTTTTATAAAATTCCCAGCGAGAACCCAGTAAGAATAAATTTAATTAATCGGATGAACGATTTAAAATATCTTGAAAAATATCTCTCTTATAAACTACATTAAAAATGCATCTCCTAAAATAAACTGATCATTGTAAAATGAAACAAATTTAAACAGTAGCTTTATTCTGGCTTGTGTTATATTTATATATTCTAGAAATTTTTTTTATTTTTTTTTATTTTAATTACTTAAAAAAAAACGATACTCTAATCTGAAAACTGTAAATTCTTAGCAGTGGTATGTCTACCCTGTCTTATGCTTTTTCATACCTTTTTTCTTCCTAAGATGCATTATGACCCCCCAAAAATAAATCTTTTTATTCTTTCTAAAACGTATTTTTTTTTACTTTTTTTTTTTTTTTTTTTTTTTTTTTTTTTTTTTTTTTTTTTTTTTTTTTTTTTTTTTTTTTTTTTTTACTTTCTTAATGACTTTGTTCTTAATCATTTCAAATAACTGTCTGAAAATTCTCTATATCATTTCTATCTATCTCTTCCTGGTAAACTGAATATTACTTGATTAGTTTATAAAAATACGAGTTTTGTTCTTTCTATTAGATATAACATCACTTAAATTTGAAAAATGACCCGTAGGCTTAATGCGGCACTACTTTTCTGACTTCAAATTAATCTATTGTAGCACATCTGAGCATTTATTTTGGAATAAAGATTTAATTTTTCTTACGCTGTAATCTAATGCTTACAGAAAAATAATCAAAACATAAATTTTCCTAATATAGAATTTCGAATCACTATCTGAATATTTATTTCTTTTGAATCATTTCAAATAACTGTCTGGAAAATTCCCTTTCATTTCTATATTTTGCTTCAAACTTTAGTTTTCAGATTTCCCTCTTTTTCAGTCTCGTTATGTCTGTTACATTCTAATTTAAAATTTAATTTACTTAAAAGACCAGCTTGAAATGGAAGGATATTATTTGTTTATAGCATACACCTATGCACACGGTATCTTGTAAGGCTGTAAAAATTCAAAGCATTCATTCTTTTGAGCCAGTTTTTTTTTCTTACAGTAAAAGTTAAATAACACTAATGGAATAGGATCAAGAATATTCGGAAATTAATAAGGAAATATTTAAGTCGTTTTGAAAATTAAATTTTATTTTTCGTCTGTGCCTCAGATACATTAAGTTCCTTTTGAACTTAGATTAAAGATATTGAGTTGCACTGGATAAAAGAACTTGAGAAATTTAATGGCAGTTCGAAAAATAATTATATTTAATTTGAGCATTTGTTCTTTATTATAACAAAGTATCGATTTTGCATTTCGTATAATTCCATTTAAGCATTTAAAATGGTTTTTTTGGGGAGGGGGGGGGGGAAGAGTTCGGCTATTCTGTTCGGTAATTTTTTAGAAATTTTAAGAATGATGTACTCATAAATGTGTAATTCGATGAATAATATTTTATATTTACAATTCAAAGCCATATGATTTCATGGAATATGAAGGTACTGCAAGAAACAAACTCATTTCAGTTTCTATGAATTTGAAATTTTAACGTGAAATTTAGGGATGTACGGAAGCCCAATGTCTGTGTGGTAGTTCATCGCGTTTCCATGTAACAGGTCCGGGGCTCAAGGCAAGGCCGACTCAGCCTTTCGTCCCTTTAATGGGTCGATAAATGAGTATCAAGCTTGCTTAGGAACTAAGCACTGGGGGTTTCAAGTTAGACTGATTTTATTAAAGGAAGTACACCGGAAATAAAATTGGTTATTTTTTTCCTATCACATACAGATTTTTCATAATTAATGATAGTATATATATTCATTTAATTAACTTAATTCCAAATGCGACTGAGTATTCATTTTTTTTTAATATTTAGCAACAACTTCCAAATAAAATAAAGATTCTAACTGAATAGAAGAAATTATTCTACTTAATACTGAAACATAAATAATTGAAATGGTGATAGGAATTTAGGATTACACTGAAACATGTAAACTTAAGTTTCAACAATACATTTCCAACTGTAAATGTGAAATTTATTTTTTCTTGTATACTTCTGTGATATAATTCAATTATGCATTTTTATATCCACGCGTGTTGTCTAAAGGCATTCATATTTTGCATTAGAAAAGTTTTTATGGGAATTTGTAGAAAATAATTTAATTGTATGTAAAAATTTTTGCAGCGATAGAGGAAATGTATACTACTTTTTAATAAATACAGCAAGGGTTATATAATTAATGTTTTTGCATTAGAGCCTCAAGAATAGCATCATGATGTTCAGTAGCGCACACAAAAAAATTTTAAAGGGGGGGGGGGGAGTCCATCTTCGAAAGTCTCCCAACTCGTATCAGATTTCAAGACAACACCAATTGATTCTTCTGATTTTGTCGATTTTGTTAACAAAATTCAGTAAAAACTAAATTATTAAATTAATAAATAGCATTAATTAATAAAATAAATTGTTAATTACAAGTACTCAATTAAATTTTACGTTATATATATGTAGGATTGTCATCAATCGAAAAAAACTCAAGGACTTTGGGGGGGGGGTCCGGACCTCTAGTACACACCCCTTGTGTGGCCCACTGATGATGTTTAATTTTGCGGGATAGTCTTGTTGCTTTAAATTCTTCAAATCGACATTTGAAAAAAAATTCTTTGTTTGCTTAAGACTTTTTATCAAGGCTTTGAACCGGAACTGAACCAAAAACTGGAAAATACCATTATTTTGATCGTACGAAAACCGGAATTGAAATATATCAGTTTATTTCGCTTCGATATATCTTTACACATTTTGTTACTGTAAACAATTTATCAATATTTTTTTAATTTAACGCCAACCATATAATTATCATCATTACAAATACAATGCTTCACGATTTCTGGTTTTGTTGCTCACTAGTATTTTTCTGTTTCAGTTTGTAATCTTCCCAATTTCGATAGAATTACATTTTTTTGTTTATGATAAAATTATGTTTTTAGTACAAATAAGAATATACATAAAATAAAATTATTCATTCGGAGCTGAACCGAAAACTTATATTTATGGTGGAACTGAAAACCGGAACTGAACCGATATATATTATTTTGGTTGAACTGGAAAGAAAACCGGAATGAAAAAAATTACGGTTCAAAGCCCTGCTTTTTATACTGCCTGTTCCAAATGCCCCGTCATTTTTCTTTCTAAGAACATTCTGAATAATTCTCAACCCTCGCATTGGTCAAATTCTTCACATCTTCCCCTTAAATACTTCCACTCACTTTGGGAGCAGGGCATAACGCCAAGATTGACGTATGCAAGCAATGCGTTCCATCCGCCAGTCACTGCACACTCCACTGGCCACCTAATGGCTTCAGCGAAATTTGCGCAAGTTTCTGGAGCATTTGGTCTGCAAATGTCAGAAACCTCAATAGGGCACCCAGGGAACGTACCGGATACGCCTCGAAATCCAAGACTTGAATAATGTCGCACATTAAGGACCCGTGCGAATGACGGGCGATTAAAAATCGCTCGAAAATATGCGAGGAATCGTAATGTTGTCGTTGCTGGCAGTCAATGAGCGGTTTGTGTTTCTGACGTGGAAGACGAATGGGTTCTGTGTCTTGAAGACCCAGGAGTGATGGATGGAAATGTGTTTGCTTGCTTTTCTTTTGCTCGTCAAACGGGGGATGTCAACGTGGTCCTTGATGCTATGTGTGAAAGGGGGAAGTCATTTGGATACTGAATCTGAAGACATCAGCAATCTTAAGAACTTCATCTATTAAGCAGACGTTTCGGACCGATTTGCAATTAACATCGGCGTTGAGTATAAAAATGATTTGAATAATGAGGCATTTTTTTTTCATTGGTTCTTTTTAATGGGCCATTTCTCCGCGCCGCACCTTTTGTGTATTGAAATCTACGAGGTTAAGTGATACGCTTTTGTATGAGTCTCGCTTTGTCTGGAGTGAATATTTTTTTAAAGGCATGCTCAGTATTGCTTCCATTGTACATTAAAATACACTTGTTCAATCGTTTATTTTTAAAGATAAAGATCTTACTTGTTTGAAGAAGAAGTAGCTTGTAACTTATATTTGAAGAATGAAATTCCTATTTTGTTTGAGAATAAATATTAATTTTGATAATTATATGCATATTTTAAAAGGTCTTAAAAAACTCTTGCAATGAACAGTAAAATAAAAATATGAGATTATGGAATAATCAATGAATATGTAAAAGATAAACCGAAGTATGAATTTGAATTAGTTTGCAATTTAAATAGATATTGTATTAGTTCCTAAACTATCAAAGAAAGGATATCTATGGATTTTATTTAATAATTTAGAAGTGTCTGCAAATAATACCATGGAATATTGTGATAACCAAATTGACGACGCTATTTGTAAAAAATACAAATAAATAGAACTTTTATCTTGACGATTTATTATAGGAATGATATAAATTAATATGACATCTGTTAATTCTTAAAAGAATAGGAAGAAAAAGAAAATGATTTTGATAGCCAAAGAGAGGTGAGTGAGTGAATATTAACGTAGGACTGTTCAGCTACACGAGGGCATTTGGCGACGGACCTCGTAATTTTGAGCCATGGTCAAGTGACGGTGACGACACTTGAGCTGACACCCCTCTCCTAACTACCACACCAACGGGAAGACGTTTGACCTCTCAACAGATTTAACGTGCATCGCTCCCCTACACGGCGGATCCTTAGTGGTGTTGGGCCCGATCTCATGACACGCCAGACACGATCCGATATCTTGACCACTAGGTCACCGCGGCCCCTAGCCTAAGAGAAAGAATGTTACCTAGCCTCATCTCTTAACCAAAGATTCATAAATCTCTTTCAATCAAGGTCATGGTCACAAACTCGTAATCGACATAATATTTATCGAGTCATGGGTTCGAATCCCGATACATCCAAAAACCCACTGTTTGAAAAGGATAATGCTCGATAAATCATACGAGGCTTATAGTTGTTACGTTAACATGGTGAAAAAGATTGAAGAATTATGTACCGCCTCAAGTGTCGTCCTTATCACTTTACCGTAGTTCAAGATCACAAGGTTCGTTACCAATAGTAACTTCCCCTTTGTATAGCTTCAAAAGGCGACATTAAACAATAAATCTATAAACCTTTTTCATCCATGGAGATTATAAGAGATTTTCAAAAGATCCTTTGAAATACTTAAAGGGATGCACAAAAAAAAAATCGTTTTTATTTTCTATATATGAAATCTAAATTTTGCATTTCATTTTCTATGAATATTACAGGCAACAAGTTACTATAGTATTAAGATTGTCATACCACATATACTACAATATTTAAAACCGAATTTGAACCAATCAAATTCTTTCAAATTTTCTATTCATTCAAATTAAGAATTAAATTAGAATCCTGAAAATATGTAAAGTTGTTACGGGTCCTATCCAGCCTTTCACTAACCCTCTGGGGGAAAATATTTCTAAACTGTTGTATGTTTATAAACTCGCTTCCCGTAGAGATTTATGTTTATGAGAGTGGCTATTTAAACTCTAGCGAAGTGAGGAAAATATAGTCGATGGTCGTTAGGCTTCTGCGAAATTTAGAGAGATTACTAGAGTTATAAGAATAGAAGGCCATGGAGATTCAGAAAGAGGATCATAAGTCTTGTTGAATAAGTTTACTCGTCATGTCAGAACAAATACCATTATATCGTATCTTAAAGTTAGATAAGTGATCTAGTTATTTGTATAGATATTTGTATTAGTAATTAAGTTGACCGTGCTCCCTAGGTTTAATTAAATATCGGGTAGTAAGTTGAAAGTTAAATAAAAGTGTTAATTTTATTACAATGTCTGCCTTAGGTGTTTTATTCATATTTTTTTCTTTATGACAACAATTGTAAATTTTTATGGCATATATATTTATTTAATTTATGAATACTGACGGGAAAATATTCTTATTATGAAATAATCGCGTTATATTTAAAATGGCTTTAAAGCTTTTCCCAAAGGAAAGAATTTTGTGAGGTATATTTGAAATATATTGTAATGTCACACTGCTCTGTAACAAAGAGTGGCCGCGGTAGCCAAGTGGTCAAAGTATCGGATCATGGCTGGCATGTCATGAGTTCGAAACCAGTACCACTAGAGGCCCGCCGTGTGCGCACGTGAACCCAAACTTCCTCTCATTGGTGTGGTGTGGTAGCCAAGTGGTCAAGGCATCAGATCATGGCTATCGTGTCATGAGTTCGAGCCCAGTACCACTGAAGACCCTCCGGGTAGGGGAGCGATGCACGTTAAATCTGTCGAGAGCTCAAACGTCCTCCCGTTAGTGTGGTGTGATAGCTAGGAGAGGAAGGGAGTGGCAGGTGTCGCCCTCGTCACCTGACCATGGTTCAAAATTACGAGGTCCGTCGCCCAAAACCCTCGTGTAGCTGAACAGTGCGACGTTAATAATCCCTCACTCACTTACTCGGTGTCTCCAACTTCACCAGCCACTGGTGGGTCGTGACGAAGTAAAATAATCTAAATGCGTACATTTTGGAGAACTTGTTTTTAGCAGAAAGTTAAAAATTTACACTTTTGAACTACGCTTCTTTTATTATCACGCATAAGTCGGAATTATTATTTTGATATGTAATAATATAATTAAAAAAGGAAGGTGAAAGAATTCTGTTCTAAATTCATAAAGTTATATAGTATACATTCAGGTTAAAAATTATAAAATTCATACAACAAAGTCAATACCCCACCATTTCACAAAACTCTGGCAAATTTCTAAAAAGGCTCAGCTGCGAGAGAAAAGGTAATTCATAATTTGTAAATATTCAAATGTAAATGTTCCTAAAGTTTGTACGCAAATGAAAATTTTTGCTGCTTTAAAATGCTTTTTTAGTTCTCACGCTTATTAAAATTTGATTCATTGAATACTTTAAAGAAATAACATGACCTTAAAACATTCAACCACACAATATGTTCATTGTTTCAATTGGCTTACCTCCAAAAATGCCAGTATTTTAATTGGCACTTCTCCAAAAAAGGCAATATTTCAGCTGGCATTTCTCCAAAAAATGTTTAACTATGAGAGTAAATAAATTCCCTTTCTACAATAATTCTGAATAAAATTTTATTACATAAGTTTAATGAGTACAATTAATATTTGTTATAATTTCAATTTTAATAATTTGTTGCTGATTATTATAATTATCTTTCTTTTTTGTGCATTAATTTTGTCTCATATATATATAAAACATAGGAACTGCTTTGGAATTAGCAAAATAACTAATTTATGATGTCTTTTGCCCCCCAAATGTGTGTGGCCAAATTTAGTAATAAAAATAGCAATGCATATTTATTTTCAAATTCACTGCTCATACATTACTTTAATATCATAAAGAGTTGCAGGTAACTTATAATGTATGATCACATCAATGTATTCATAGATAATACTAATAATTAATTGCCAATAATAAGACATATCCACAAAAGAGTATTTAAAAACACTTTAATATTGTGTATTGTAAAATGATTGAATTCTTCCTATTATTTTTCTTTGCGTACATAGGCGTATACAAGGAAGGGTTGGGGGGGGGGCTATCCACAAAGATGAACAAATTTTTAATTTTTACCATAAGTAATATCTTTCGTATTTTCATCTACGTGTTTTTTATAAGGTAGCTCCCCCCCCCTCCATAAGAGAGGTGTGTGTATGTCTCCGGGTAGGGAGATTCAAAATGTTCAAGTGAATGTTATGTTGAAAATTTAAATGAAGGCTTTGGATTAAGTTACCTATGTTGAAAAATATAATTTTGATATAACTATCGAAATCTGCTTATTAATTTTGCTAATTTATTTAAGATCTCTAACTTCCTAAAACTGCTGTTATTTTCATGCTCAGTAGAAAATTAAATACGAACCTTTAATAATAGGCAATACCTAGACTTGATAGTAAAAATTTGCTTTAAATACCTTTTTTGCTAAAATTTTTGCAAACAAAAAAAAACACCTGTTTTTAAAAGTTGTTATTATTTGAAACTATACACTTAAAATTTTATAAAACATGCTGTAATGGATCTTACATTATTTCAAAAGACGAGATTAGGAACTATTTTTTTAGAAGGTAGGAATTTAGAAGGAATTCGCAGGAAATTCAAGCATTAACCTGAAATTTTGAAGTTAAGCATTAGCATGAAATTTAAACAAAGCTCTCAAAAATGTTGATTCTGTCAGTAATTTTCTTTGAAAATGTGCATTGATTACATTAAAATTTCTTCGGGCTTTTAATATGAGTCAGCCCTATGTGCTAATACAACATTTATTGCCTTGGTTTTTAAAGTAAAGATCAACTATAAACAAATAATAATTTTCTTTTTAAAGATATGCTTAGTTTTGACCTTTTGTTTCGAAAATTTTTTTGTTTTCCTACTTTTGCGGCTGTATTGGAACAAATATTAAAGTTTATATATTTTTCTATCTCAAAGTTTTGTTTCATAGAGAGTATAAATTTAACACTTATTCATCAATCATTAAAATGCATTTGTAAGTTATACGTTACAATAACTAGTGCTTAGAGAATTCAATATATAAATCTTACTCTATACTTCAATACATTTATTCCCTTACTTCTTACACACATATTTCAGTATAATCTTAGTTCACATTCCAAAAAAATGGCAGAAAAAATTAAGAGTTAATAGGATAAAAATGCTCAAAAAGGAACTAATGGAAGATGTATGCTAAAACTCACGAGCATCATTTTAAAATCAGAATGTTTATTTACCCCTTAATACATAGTTTTATTTATTACTTGCTGATTTTTTTTCAAAATCAATTTTTGTCATTCACTTGAAGCATTGTATCCCAAAATATATTAAGCGAAAAGCTTAAAATCTTTACATTTATCATATAAAAACTTCAGTACAGTTGAAAAAGTATTCCTTTTCTAACATTTTGTTCCCTCTTCCATATTTACTCTTTTTCTGTGTAATTGACACAATCTTAATGCTGATATTTATAATTAATTTCAAATAAAATTTAAATTATCATATTGATAATATGATAATAATCCTCAACCCTCGTTTTGATAAAGGAAAATCATTAAAAATTTTTTAGTAGAAATTGCATTATTTTTGAAAACATTGTTCTTGAGGCAAAGGAGTCTCGTTATTGGTCTTTTCCATTTTTTAAATTATTTTTTTTAAAATAATTTTAAAATAAACTTTTTTAATTTAATGTATTATTTTTACAACATATTATAAAATATATTTATAAAATATTATATATTTGTTTGTAAAAAATCTCATTTATAAAATACACATAAATCTTAAAAGTACAATTAAAAAATTCATTTCTGATTGATGGAAATATAGAATATTTCAAAAAATTATTTAAAAAACTGAATAAGCTTGTGATATACAGTTAGTTTAAAGTTCTAGCGGAAAGAAATTTTGGGACTGCTTATCACTTTCTTAAAACGTAAAATACACATCTTACACAACAAAACAGGATTAAATTGGAGAATCAAAAAAGGAGAAAGAAAATAACTCCTAACACTGCCAAAAAGAGCGGAACAGGTTTGTTTTGTGCCTAAATGACACTTAACCACTCACCCAGCTAACTCCCATCGGTAAAATTATATCGAAGAAATACCCCTATTGATCTTGTCTGCGCATCTCCAATGCTCTTCCACATCAATAGTGGTGAAGAAGCAAGAACGTCGATTGCCTGTTATATCAACCAATGAGAATCCGAGGAGTCATGCGGTCGATAAAGCCATAGCATGATGGTAAAGTGCCTTTAAAAGGAAAGAATCTACCGAATTCTCTCTCTCTGAAAAGAGAGATTGGGACTTTTAGCGGAACTCTTGCCCTAATTGGGAAGATTTCGGTAAATAAAATTATTTTGGGAAAGATCGTCCATTTTTAAGAAATCGGGGAAGGAAATTACAGAAAGAAGAGTTCTTTAATTATGTTTTTCTCCTATAATATGGATGTTGAATAAATAGTTTTCGGAATATTGCTTCCCTATTACCATATTATTGATTTTAACAGTATTGAAATAGTGAAAATAATTAATGAGAATTTTGTAAGTTAAGTCATAAACATGATCGACATAAACAAGATCTATCGAGATAAACTCTGAGAAAAATTTCAGTGTTCTCTAGAAATTTGTTTGATAATCAAGACTGCGATGGGGAGTAGATGTTGCATTTAAGTTTTACAATATATTGTTTTTCTTAATTGATCATACTAACCTCTACTGAAGTTTTCCCCCTGAAGTTGAATTTGCTCAATATAAACATAAAATATATATGCTGTGCAATAATCGAAATACGTATAACCAATAAGAAAGAGGCCTGCTTCCAGGAACTATATATGTTAAGATTTTAATTAATTGAGATTTTGTGTGTATGTTGATATTTCATTAAATATTTCCTTATTTTTATTTTTCTTAATTTGTGTTTCCTCTGTATATATTTAAATATTTATATAGACAAAGGGGAAAAGAAGTGACCTTTTCTTACAAATTGTCAAAAATATTAGAATTAATTTTTACCAATTGTTATTTGGAAAGGTAAACGCAAGATACACAGTTATTTTCTTACTGCACAAGCATTTTACTGCAATATGAATTATAATGTTATAATTGTTGAATATAACAATTCCGTAGTAGCGACAGAGTTTGATATAATTCTTTAAATTACATATCCTGTTTCACACAATTATAGAAAATTGCTACAGATTAAAATAATCACTATTTCATTGAATGCATAGTTAAAAGCATTTTCTTAAAGTTTAGAATAAGCAAATTATAAACAGAAATTTTATAAGAAAACATTTATAATCAATGGTATATGAAAAATTGTCCTTAATTCTTTAATCTACCTGCTGTTTTGGATTCATAACTGTAGTGTTGGTTTTTTCCCTTCTATTTCTAAAAATATTTTTATATGTATATTTTTTTTTATTTGTGGATTTTCAGATTTGCAGGAATGGCATAGAAATATTTTCAAATTTTGTAAACAAAATATAATTAGAGAAACCATTATTTTTAGCTCTTTCAGATTCATATTATTGTATTCAAATTAATACGCAAGTCTAAGTCTTAGAACGAAATTTAATTCTGCAGGATTGACATTACTTTCCTGAATTCTAAATGGATTGAAGTCGGAAGACTTATCCGACTACTTGCGACAACTTTTTTTTTTTTTAATAGAGATACATAGATTTGGGGGGGGGGGGATTTAGATTTGTTCAGTACATTTTAAGAAAAATATGCTAAAATTAAGAAGAGAAAAAGAAATTATTATTACTAAAATGAGAAAAAAATGGGTAAAAATTTACAAAAAATAACATAAACGGGACCCATTCTGTACCAAAAGTTTATGAACAAATTTTTCAATTCTGATGTGCTGCTATGTTATTCATTTTTGAAATGACGTTCTGAATAAGAGATATTTTAATTTTTACAAAAACTAGAGCACGTTATCTTTATTACATGAAATTGCTTTAAAAAACACAGTGAATATATTAATATAAGGGACTGTAAATTTTGTAATAAAACAGTGATTTATAAATCTGAAGGTTAAAACCCTTTTACTAATATACAGAACAGACACAAAAAATTTAAATCAATTATTTTCGAAACTTTTTGAGCAATCACTGACCCCGTTTGAATATTAAAAAAAAACCCACATTTGGACTAAAACGCGTTTTAAAGTATGACGTACCTTGCTTAAAGTAATGGCACCTGCTTTTACTAAAACATTTGTAGTTTTTGTTCTAATGAACGGAAAATAATAAACTTGGTATTTTGATAAAGTTAATAAGATGGCCTATAAAATTAAATCATAAAAAAAATTGTGAATTTTGCCAAAAGTTGACAATTTTAGGGTAGTCAGATATCTAAAATATTTCAACTCTGTCTTGGAAAGTAGTATAATATATAATATTACAACTCGGAATTTTTTTTTCACTTGTACTGTTATCATCTATCAAGTCATTTATCACATAGGTAATATAAACAATTTTCGTGCGTTTTACAACAGGTTAGTTCTGTTCTTGTGAAATACAACCTTATATTTATTACCTAGTGTCATTTGTGCTAAGAACTTTTGTTTCTATCTAGTTGTTGACCTGGCAAAGAAACTGCTGATATTTTTTGGAAACTTGTTATACAGTGTTGCTCAATTTTCACTTGGTTGTCACTGAACTACAACTACAGCAACTTATGTTCTTGATTTTTCGGAAGTTACAAAGATCTTTTGAAGTCCATTTCACTTCATACATTAATCTTGGCTCGTTCACAATACTTGTTGGAAGAAAAGACATTATTCGAAATGCTGTGTTGTGTTTTCTAAAATATTTGGATATTGTTATCCAGACTTAATCTGTAAAAATTTGACATCTTTAGTTAAAAGCATATTCTTAATGTTTACCGCCATTTAAAAAAAAATCATTTTTTAAATGGCTTTTTATGAGAAAAGTCGTAATTTTTGTTGCATTTATTAAAGTGATAGTTACTGATAAAGTTATTTGTTGTGTGGAGTATGGAGCAACAAAAAAAGGCTATATCCCAATTGAAGTGATTTAAAGAGATTTATTCGACTGGACTCTCTCTCTCTCTCTTATGTGCAATATTTAGTAGGAAATTTCTTTTTTCTAGACTGGCTTGTTTAATTAGGGTTGTTGTAAGCAGTACATTTCTCTATATTTTGGAACTATTTTGACAAATGGACTTGACACTTCTTGATGCTTTGTCAGAAAAAAAATCCATTCCAGTGTTGGAATTACCGTTTTAATGGTTAAATCATTCAGTTATCGGGAAAGGGGTTTCGAAGCTGAAGAAGTAGAATTCTATTCTGTACTGATAGATGGATATTCCTCTGTTTTTATTTATTAATAGCTTTGGCAGGTAAGTAACCAGAAAACTATTTTGAGAATGTTGAAATATCTTTATAAATAGTTCTTGAGTTTTGAGCGTGGAAGAAATAGGCAAATTTTCGATCAACATATTCAATTAAATTCTATGAAAGTTTTAGTAAAACCATTAATGAGAAAAATATTCTTAAAGTTTAATTTTTCTTTGAAGAAGTATACTTAGGTTTGTTAAATCCGCATAATTACCTTTGCGGATATGTTTTTTCGTATTTAATTGCAGATTAAGAATATTTCCTGACTTTTACAAGAAGGCTTAACATATCTATATTTTTTTTGTTGGCTCTCTTTTACTTTATAGTGTATTTATACCTACAAAATATTGTGTTTGTGACTCCTTCCTAGAATATTACCAAAATGCGAGGTCCGTTGCCAGGAGCCCCAGTGTAGCTTCAAAGTCTGACTTAAAATACAAAAAAATCATAACGAACCTAGACATCGTTCTTATTGTTACTGTGTAAATATAGTATAAAATTTCTTTCAATATCTTAATCTAATTACATGTCAAAAGTGTAATTTTTTAATTTAATTCATATATTTATCATAGTAAAACTTTTAATTTAAATACAAATAAATTACTCATAATTAAACTACATACGATTAATATTAATACTAATTTTTTGTAAGTTTATTTATTGTCAGAGAAAAACGGGATAGGATTTGATGGAAAATTTGACTTTTATTGGATTAAAATTTAGCCACACAAAAACAGTTTCTACTTAAAAACATTCACCTTTTATGGTATGTCAAGTATTTCAACTAATTCATAACAATCTCCCTGCGCATATCCATCGTGAATTTTACAGTTTATGTAAAAAAAAAAAAACATACCTAATGTGATCATTTTGATGGAATCAAACACCTTTTGTCGCTTTCAACAATAGTTACTATCAAAACATTAAATTTGAATACACAAATATATTATAAACAATTCAATGTACATCATTTGAAACTACTAATCACGACCATCTTGTCATTCACCAAACCATTCAACTCCGCATATTTCTACATCGTCTTATCTCTTTTAGGAGAGTCCCATCTTTCTCCCTTCAACATCGGCGGCTCTGTCGACACTTGAATCCGCACATCTCGTTGACTTTTTCAGCCGACCCGCTCGCTTCAGATTACCGCCGAGATTCAGGCGCTTTCTCCTCAACTAAAGACGGTCAGAGTGTTTGCTTTAGAGTAGCTATTTGAAAGGAAGGTTCGATGGAAATCGAGTGTTTTGTTGGATTTTAGTTAGATAGATTTATGCTATATATATAATATGATAGTTTGGCGTTAGTTTCATCTCATATTGAAGTTAATTTTTCAATTAAGGTGTTTAAAATGTACCAATTAGGATGACTGGAGTGTTTTTTAAAGAGTAATTTACTGACTGGTAATGAGTGTAATGAAAAAATAATGTGTTTTAATAATCTATAGTTCAAGAGATGTTGAGCTTCTATAATTTTGCCTCAGTTTTGCACTGAAGTTAAGTTTCCGCGATGGGTTTGTCATTTGCTAGTTTTTGTACTGATGAGTTGGTAGAGGTTTTTAAATTCAAAACAGAATTCGATAAAAATGAAATGAATGGTTAATTTAAGTTCATTTAAATTTAATTCTGTTGATAAATTTGGTAATTTTGCGTCATTTGCTTTATATGGACTTAAGAGTTTTTTCATTGAGACGTTTTTCAAAAAGATAGTTTTATGCAAGTGAAATAACTTGTCAGTTTATTGTTTAAAATATGTTAAGTGTGGTTATTTAATTCGAAATTTCCATATTCAAAATTTTTTAATCTTTATATGCAGTTAAGGAATCCTTACACTGGATTTCCAAACAGTTTCTAAACGTCTGACTCGCTTCTATACAAGGGAGTTACAAATAATATCTATATTTTTAAAAATATATTATCGTTTTCATTAGTTTAAAATTTGTTACTATTTCCTTAGAGGAATACTCTCAGCTAGAAAAAATTATAAGAAATTAATGAAATTTTAAAAATAAATAAATAAATTTACGTTAGAAAATGCATGGAAAAGCGCAGACAATAATTGTAAAATTATCGAAAAAAATTATTTTGTTTTAAAAAGGCACCTCAACACACTCAATATTTAAAATATAAGTAAAAATACTTATTCATGAAATATTTTGAAATTTTAAATAAAAATGTTACATTATAAATACATATATGATTTACAATGTTGCAAGTTTTCATGGAAGTTGAGACATTTTTTTGTTGTCTGAAAATGAGCTTCCCGTTTAATTTAATCTCTCGTACAATCGGCGAAGGCAGCCTTAGAAGTCCTTCATGGAGAATACAAATTACTGCACTTCAAATTGAACCGTGCTTAATAATTTTTCTTGGTGTGGAAATTTCGTTCGTGAGGGAGCAAATCAATTGTCATTCTCGTTATTCGTCATTGATTACAGATTACAAGTACTATCTAAAATAGCCACTTATGTTGCTCTAGTGCCTTTATTTTATTTGGTAAAAAACTAGAGAATATATTTTTCACATTATAAAAACTTTGTCTTCGTAATGATTATTAATTTTCCTTCCTTAAGCAAAACTATCCACTTGGGAATATATTTTAAAACAATTATTTCTGTAATAAATGTGTATAATTATTTCTATAATCACTTTAAAAAATATTTATTACTAAAAACAATTGACCAATTAAGATTAAAAAAATGGGTTTTTTTTTTTTAAATCTAATAAAAACTATATTAGAGTTGTAACGGCTGGGTGGCGTGGGTGGTTTGTCGCTGGCCTTCCGCACCCAAGATTACGGGTCCGACTCCGCTCAAGTCAGTGGATTTTCGTGATGCAGAAAATCGACAGAGGCCATGTCATATGGTTATACGGTATGTAAAAGATCCCTAGAATGCCTGTTTGGCTTGGGTGCTCTCGGCAAAATTAATCCTATCGTCAGAGCGCAGGTGCCTCCTTCTGAGGAGGAAACTGGGCGTCAAAATTACCTGCGGCGATTGGTATCCACCTATAGGGTGCCGCACTAGAGGTACCAGCTTCCGGAGAATGTACTAGGTCTGCAATGGAAAAACTCCAATCCGCAGCCCATTAGAAATAAAAAAAATATTTGAATTGTTTAATAAAATACTGAAAAACACTTAAGGGCAAAATTGTTTCACTTTTAATCAGTCATACAGCAAATATTTTCAGTCGAAAACTGAGATAAATAGTTTGTTTAATGCAAAAATACACATATACAAAAAACAAAATAGAAAAAAAAAACTTCTTCCCAGTAAAAACAAAATATAAAGGAAAGTTATATATATCCAAAATAAATCAAATAAATGTAAACGATTGTTTAATAGTAACAAATAAAATTAAAAAAAACAGGATCTTAAAAATAAATTCAAGATACCTAGATGTAAAATTAATTTTACTTTAAGGAGAATAGAAAAAAAAAAGACATAAAAGTCCTGAGGAAAAACCCTCATTAAATAATTCGCAGAAGACACATTTTAACGTGTCCACCACTTCGAGTTTAAAATCACTCAACTAATTGGTTTCGAAAGTAAAAAGCTTTTTTTTCACTCATAAAAGACATAACTGACAAAACATAATGATAAAATCTCCCACAATACCAATTCGTTAGGAGGATTTCTTTATTAAATTAATTATGGAGGAGAAAACGACTGAAAAACTCATCGAAGAAGACTTTTTTAAAGAAAAAAAAGTCCAGGCTTATAAAAAAAAGAACAAATGGATGAAGAATCAAAAAGAAAGATTGAGAATAGATGCACTTGTTTTAAAGCATGTTTGTTTCTTTTATCATTATCAGTTCCTTAGAGTGAGATTATCTAGGTCGTCATAGCAACAGGTGTGGTCCATCTTATCAAATAAGGTAGGGGACGCATGATCGATTGTAGCCTTCTCATTGGTTGGAGTGTTTTGGAGAGATCGAGTGTTAATTCTAACTTATCGTTTCTTCGAAAACACGTGCAAGACGTTGTGTCTGCTGTCAGGAATGCGGCATTCTGCTTCAATACTTTCGTTTTTAACATTTTTTGTTTTGTTTTATTATTGAAGCTTGCTTAATTACTTTATTTTCTGGGTTTTTTTGGTTCAGTTTTTGATTCGAGATAAGATTTCTTGGCAATCCATCTTTTAAGGAATTTTCATGTCAAAAATTGCATTTTTTTAAGGGTCGCACACTGGAATTTTTTCAAGTCAGGGGGAAATCCACCATTCTCGTATCATGCTCCAGTACGCCACCCAACATATTATTTTGATTTAGTTGGTTTTCGGGAACAAAAAACAGTAAAAAATTAATTATGGAATAAATAATTAGCATTAATTAATAAAATTAATTATTAATAGCAAATACTTTGTTAAATTTTACGTACTATATACATGAGATTATAATCAATCACAAAAAAATCAAAGGTGGGTCCGGACCCGGAACCCTCTTTGTGTGCGCCACTGGTAGCTAACATTAGAGAATTATGGCATGGAATTTTTCAGCTTGTATAAAAATGCAAGTCCACCCCACCCCCCCTTTCACAGATGCTGAACATTCTTCTAAAATTATTGCTATTATGTTAAGTATCATTTTATATATTAATGTTTTTCATTCTTTTAAAGAAAATGATTATTATGATACTGCTTTTACGATATTAATTATAGAAAACATTCTTTTTTTAAGGAATTTGTTATTATTTTTAGTATGAAGTAAGAAGGAGTCGAATTATTGCTAGTAATTAGGAAATCTACTTAATTTCTTTTGTTCGTTGGTCGATTATTTATTCTCATTACAGTTTAAAGCTACACTAGTGCTAATGGCGACAAATTTCCTAATGCTGAACCGCAGTCAAGTGACTAGGATGAGGTCCTCCGCAAGCCTGGTCTTTATTGGAACCAGGGGTGGACCCCCTGACTTGATGGAATCAACATTGCTTTCGTTTGAATATAAATATGTAGATAGATAGAGAACATGCGTATATTTTTGAAGAAAATTAAGACTATATCGAACATTTATGAAGAAATTCTGAATGAAACAGAAATAACATTTTTATACTGTTTATAAATTAATTCAATTTGTATTTTTTTAATTAGGGAACTGTGTAGCAGCGTTTTTTCAAAACATTGGCACAATGATAGAAGTTCACTAATTTGTTTTCGTTAACTCTTTTATCTCGCACTCGTCGCCTTAAAAGTTAGTAGGTTTGAGCCATGCTTCTTGTTTACATTTTAAAACAAATGGAAAAAAACATATATGATACAATTTTCTCATTGTTTTACTTGTTAAAAATAAAATAAATGTAATGGGTACTCTTCCGTACTGCCACTAGTCCTGTACGGCAAATACTTTTCCGACATTGTTTGATTGGAGAATCTCTTTCCAATAAGGAAACTGGGATTTATGCGAAATAAAACTACTATTTAAAGTCAAGTGAATTGAGTTAGAAAGGAAGAGAGAGAGAGAGAGAGAGGTTCTAGAGCCATATTGAACGTGTTTGTTGAGTACAGTAGAGTTTATATTTGAATCGTCACAGTGTTTCTAAAAAAAGAGGATTTAACTTTAAGAAATACAGCCGAGTATCTGCATTTGCTGGTATAAGTGATATTTTTTATTTTAAGTCTTCAAATTAGATAAGTATAAATAAATTCTTCACTAACATTCTGTTAGTGGGGGGAAAAAAGGTCATGAAACCTATTTATATTTTAATTAATATAAATAGTTTGAATGTTTGCAAAAAGCCGGATTCTCACGATGACTACGAAGTAGCAATTAAATAGTTGTTTTTGTTACTGCTGCTTAAATAAATAATTTACAAACTCTCACTTTGAGAAGTATAACTAAAGTAGGCCTCAATTTGAAGTAAAGGAAATAATATTTAGCTCAACAGAAGCAGAAAGTAAAGGAAAGTTGGAACTAAAATCATAAACTAGCAAGTTATTCTAAATTCGTGTTCAGTATAATCTCAATTAAAAATCCATAATAAGTATAAAGGAATTTTGTGATTCATTTTTCTTTTCTCTAGAAGAAGTGAGTGAGTGATTATTGACGTCGCACTATAAAGCTCGAGAAGCCCAAGGGAAACGAGCTCACCCGAAAGAGTAGACCTCTTACTTTTGAGCCTCGTGCAAGTTAAGAGGACGACACCTGAGATGGCAGCCCCCTCTCCGAATTTCCACACCAAGTCAATAGGTGGACTTTGAACCTGGACAGATTTAACGTGCATCCGTTCCTCAACATGACAGGTCAGTCATCAGTGGCACAAGGGCTGGAGTCATGACACGACCGCCACGAGTTCGTTACCATAACCAATAGGCTACGCGACCATCAGGGACGTCTTAAGACTCTTTAAAGGCCCTGGGCCCAGAGAAATCTTAAGTTGTGAGGCCCTGGGCCCCTATACAAAAGAAGGCTCTACCTGAGATCTTTAAAAGTATACAGTATTGCATTGTCAAGTACTCGTTCGAACGGTAATTTGAAACAAATGTACGTCACAATCTCAAAAACTTAGGCGGAAACCGGCATTTCGACTAAATGAGTTGAATGATTGTTTGCGGTATTAGGCCTAGGCCTAGACATAGGCAACGGTCATCACATAATAATACAGTCTTGCCACTTTTGCCAGTTGACAGGCAGTTTGAATTTCCCTGTTTTTCGGAGAATATGTACGGGAATAATATTGGACCATTAAAATTATCCGGATCATGATCTTATTAAGACAAAGTCGAGAACGAAACGAGCCCCCCCCTTAGGGAGAGGCTCTGGGCCCGGGCCCAGTTGACCCATCTCCTAAAACGTCCCTGATTATATAATATGCTCTCGTTTGTAAAGCAGGGGTATTAGAAAAAAATTACTAAGGCAACGCATTTAAAATACAAAAGAACAAAAAAAAAAGTAAATATATACCTTAATTTCTAGTGTAGCGTATGAAAATAAATTAGCTATAAAATATGAGTATGTAACTTATAAATATATCAGCATAAGATTGTCGTGAAGAAAATAATTCTATTATAAATAATAAATCAGTAAAAGCGTAAATTATTAACCATTAAAATTATCCTGATCGTGACCTTATTAAGACAGTGTCGAGAACGAACCGAGGCCTGGGCCGGGACCCAGTTGGTCCATGCCTTAAAAGACGTTCCTGGCAACCATTTATTAGAAGATGATATATAATTAATATCTCCTTCAGATTTTATCTAAAAACACAGTTATTAATTTAACTATAAATGCAGTTCACTTCAGTTATCATTTTCGAAAGAGAATTAACGTAAGTTTACAAGAAGGGGAACCCCCATTGAATAGAATTAGAGGAAATCGCAGTTTTTTAAACGCTAGTTGTAAAAGTTAAGCGCATAATCTCAATATTTCATTCAGTTGCCTTATAAACAGACTGACGAACAAGAAAGATACGCGATGAAAACTTTCTTTACTCAGATTTGAAGTATATATGTAGAATTTCTAAGAACTATATAATGGCGGCGAGAATTATCTCCTATTACTCCGAGCTATTTCCGACGGAAAAAGAACTCAACCCACCCCCTTTGGAACCAACGTTCCCAACCATTAGCAACTCCAATAACTTCCTTTCGCGATGCCGTCCCATGTTCCTGCGAACAAAAATAAGTTGAATTCCTGTGCCCCTTTTTTCTTCGAAAACTGATATATCAAATGAATACATATTGCCCAATTACCAAAACTAAGCCTTTTTTTCTATTAATCAACCGTCTAATCGAGCCCTATGGCGGCGCCAACAGTAGCCAAATTTGACACACCTTCCACTTCCGGCGCCAATGTCGCATGTTGTTGAAATCCATCCTTATCTTAGGCATCTGATGAGATGAAGCCCTCCAAAGATGAGGAGTAGAGGGGAAAAAAGTTCGAAATTCCGAAGGGCGGAGTTGGCATTTTCAGGACGATTCTCGAATTGGGGATACAAGGGGTCTTTGAAGATGGTTAACAGCTTGGATAGCATCTCTTTTTTCCCCCTGTGCTTCAAATAATACGATCCCCGAGGAAGATAATATATCACAAGCCTTTTTATTTATTTATTTTTGTTTCGAGCCCCATGAATGTGGCTACTGGGAAGGGGTTTGCGAGGGATTCCGTTTGTGAAGAGGGTACTCAATTCAGGTAATGGAACGCGACAGAGCATATTTGTCTTGTACGAAAATTGCGCAAGCTGTGCCTTTGAGGGTTCAAAACTTATGTTCTTTGGGGCAGAGTGAATTCTTTTCTAAATTGCTCCATTTGTTATTTGCTAGTTCAGAGGCTTCCAACCGTGTGTTTCCTTATGCATGTCCTCTATTTACAAAGTATACAATAAGTTACAGAAGTATTTATGCAATCTATAATTAGGTACATATATAAAGTTATTTAAAAATGTTTTGGTCAAGTTAAGGTATCTGACTAATTAAGACAGCTTTTTTTAATAAAAAAATTTTTTTAATGAGAAATATACTAAAATAAGAAGAGAAAAAGAGATTATATTACTTAAATGGGAAAAAATGGAAAAATGAAAAAATAATATAAACGAGGCCCATTCTGTACCAAAGTTTATGAACAGATTTTCAATTTTTCAATTCTAATGTGTTGCTATGTGTATCATTTTGAAGTGACCTTCAGGATAAGAGATATTTTAATTTTTACAAAAACTAGAGCACTTTATCTTAGTTATATGAAATTACTTAAAAAAACGGTGATTATATTCACATAAGGAACTGTAAATTTGTAATAAACGGTGATTAATAAATTTGAAGGTTTAGACACTTCTACTATCATACAAAACATACACAAAAAATTTCAGTTAATTTCTTTTCAAAACTTTCTGAGCAATCGATGGGCCCGTTTAAGCATTTTCAAAAAAAAAAAAAAAAAAAAAAAAAAAAAGAGTCAAACGTGTTTTAAAGTGTGGCATCTTCTCTTGCTAAAACACTTATAGTTTTTGTTCTAGTGAACGGAAAATATAAACTTGGTATTTTATAAAGCTAATAAGATGACCTATAAAATAAAACCATAAAAAAATTTGTCAATTTATAGTAAAATTCACAATTTTAGGGTAGTTGGATACCTTAAATAACTGTTTTTCCCCGTTAATAAGTATTTCAATGTTTCATTTGAAGAAATTTTTTTTTAAAGTTATACATTTATGTACTGATATTTACATTGGATATTCATCAATAATTATTTATTAATGTACATTGTTTTAAGTAAGATATGAATCTATTATTTGCTTAATTCTAATTATAAATTTCATTAAAAAAACTACACTAAATAATCCTAATTTTAAATCACAGTCGACCAGAACGTCACCTGAGATGTGCTTATACATTGTACTACGGCAGGACTTCGAGGCTCAGTTTCATTTTACACCATAATATTTTGATGGAGGCCAGAGGCCTTAATCGCGGACTCAATTTGAGCATAGTTGGAATAGGAACAATCGGTCTAAGCTATTACGGCCACAAAATACTCAGAATTTTTTTCTTAGTATCAAGAAATTTATTTTTTAACATGTGCTAATTCTTGTAACTATAATCTATTTTATTGTGTAATTAATAACTATTATCCAATCCTTTTTAAGAGTATTCCACGACAAGGAATGTTAAAATCTCTAAGAAACTTTTTTTGTCCTTTATGAAATTCAATATTATTTATTTTTAATGAGTGTACATACAACACTTGACGGGTGCTTACGCGTTTCACTAACCTTCTCTCAAATCTTTAAATATTTTATTTATTTTAACCAATCTCCGCCGAGAGCCAAAAGTGTGACTTATGCAAACAAGATAGTTTCGGGTTTAGCGAGTTCGAAAAAGATATAAAAGGGAGAAATGAAATGAAGAGAGGAGGATGACTACGAGGTTGATTAAGAAGGTGATTCTGAGAGATAAGTTTAACTAGTGGAAGTATATTCGCTCGGAGAAGACTATCGAAAAAGGTTCATTAATTCGGTTCGGGACGGAACTGAAAGATATCAAAGATTGAAGCCGCTCCTTAGAGCAATCCAGTATTAGAAAAACCTGCCTTAAGAAAAAGGTACCAGGTCAGTTATTTTCATAAATTAGATATAAATGCGTAGTTTGATTGTATACGTTATTCTCCGTGGTTTCAGTTAGTATTCCTTCGTTCATAATCATATTCTTCTCACACTCCACTGTAATTTGTTGTTCTTAAAGTTTGATTAATATTTGTGTATTTCTCTATTAAGAAAGGTCAATAAATAATATTGATTTATTAATTAAGTAGTCGTTAATCATGAATTCAACATACCCAAATTTAGATAATATGCAAAGGGGAGTTAATAATCATAGGGGTAGTGAAAGGCTACGACAACACAAGGAAAGTATTATTTTAGAAAAATATTCATACCTTTTCCTGTTATCAAAGTTTCCCTCCTTTTTTTCCCTTCAAAATGGCCGTTTGGTTTTTAAATTTTTAAATAATGTTTTTATAAAATTTGCTGAGCCCTTATTCAATTCATATTTAAATGAAGAAAGAAAAAAAGAAAGGAAAGGAAAGAAATATTTACACGAATTTTTCAAAAGAATCATTAAATCTGAATGAAAAATAAAACGTGGATATAGCAATTATTATTTTTCTGAGAAAAAAAAACAATGATTCAAGTAGTTATTTAATTGGGGATTTTTTAAACAGATTATTAAACTGCTTGGAAATAAGGATTGATTTTCTATACGGCATTAAAAAAAATAGAATTGTAAGTCACTGTTCCTTTCAAGCAAAAATTGAATCCCAAAAAGCATTTTGAGATTTAATTTTTTTTTTGTTGTTGAGAAAATTTTATGCAATAAAAACGAAAAGCAATTCAAAAGAATTAAAGTAATTAACATAAAAAAGACACAAAATGACTAAAAAAATAATCCCATTTTTTTCCCAGTAAACTTTTT
>BMAO01027000.1:0-27154 GCA_019973975.1 Trichonephila clavata
TGTTGCAGTCACATTATAATTCAATTTATTCATGCAATGTATCTTAATTTATAAAAGTAACTCCCGATAATATTTTATAAGGGTTAAAATGTTTTATCCTACATTGAATTGTATATTTCCATAAAATTATTTTTATGAGTGATTAGACCTTATTTATTAGATTTTAAATATCTTTAACAAAAAAAAATAAAAAAAATGGGGGGAATATTATGCATAATGTCTTAAAAAAGTATAAGTTGAAATCAAACTTATGGAAAATATTCTTAATTCTCTTTTTAAGTATCAAATAACTAGTGTTTCTGTATAAGATTTTGTGTTTGCCATTTATTTTTCATACTAGCATTAGTTTCTATAAATTCGTTCTTCGTGCATGGGTGAATTGAAAATAAACAAAATAGATTGGCTGATAAAGATATTTTTAAGAACACTTATGCGTGAATTAAATTAAATTAAAAAGCTTTTGTTTATCTCAGCTGAACAAAGACAATAATGATTGTTAAATTTTAATTTATTTAGATGTAATAGCTGAAGAAAAGATTTTTATTTATATGTCCCATAACTCTTTGTGGGTCAATTATAATAATACATTTCCTTAAGCTGATCTATACCAGCAAAAGTACAAATTGTTACAAATTTTGTAATGAACCTTAAAATAGTATAAATACTTTATCGAAATGTAATACATATTATTTTCATGTATTTTATTATGTTAAAATTGTAATGTTTGCAAGCAACGCCTTACATTATAATGGCGTTTTATGGAGAAGATAGCAAATGTTATGATAGAGTAGAGTTGGTAATCGTTTTTATGACACTGCTGGCAACTTGGCGGTTGATTGGATCGTATAGGAGTTGATATGGTGTAGCGCTACCTGATGGGAAGATGCAACACAGAGGATAGCACAAACACCTTCTCCACAAAAAATGCATATAGGTGCCAATTTTCATAGTGATCGGTTGAACGGTGCTGGAGTGAAGCGAGGTCATATATACAGTCATCCATTTTTATACATATGATTACAATAATAAAATGATTTTAATAGTGAAGTATAATCACTTGATAACAGGTTAGTTAAATGAAATCAATCCTAAAGTTATTAATTATTTTATTAAGTGTTAAAAGTTTAATAAGAGCATGGGAAGCCAAAGCTTAAATTAAAAGTTTTAAATTCCGGGTTGGTTTCAAAGGAGTTCCCTAGAGAAACAATTATTCATTTAAAGTAAGGTTACACAAGCAAAACACATATCTTTAACAAAAATAGTGGGTAAAGAGCATAGACGGATTTTCAAAGTGACCCCACTTTCCCACCTGGCTCTATTGAAATGGTGGTACTTAGAGGCGCTACTGATGCTGTGACAAATAGCGTTGCAGACAGTAATGACAAGATCCGTAACAGCACTAAAAAGGATGGAAGATAGAATGGTCGATGCAATGGAATAGAGTCAGAGGTGGCGGCGCTTCCTAATACCAGGCAAAACGATAAATTAGAATAATATAAAATATTTGGTTGTATCCAACTACTTGCGGCAACAGTTTTTAAAAATGGAAGATATTTTTGTTGCTTAGACGTTTAGTAAGGTTTTAAGAAAATAGGTGTAAACTTAAGAGAAAAGAAATTATTATTAATAAATGGGAAAATGGGTGTACTTACAAAAGTAATATAAACGTACGATTCTGTACCAAAAGTTTAGACCAAATATTCAGTTTTCACCCTGATGTATTTCTATGTTATTCACTTGAAATGCCCTTCAGGATAAGAGATATTTATCTACAAAATTAGAGCACTTTATCTTGGTTATTATATGAAATGGCTTAAGATAGCAGTGGTTATATTCACATAAGGGAATGTAAATTTTGTAATAAAACAGTGGCTGATAAATCGAGGGTTAAACACTTCTTCATATACAGAATACACAAAAATTTCATGCTATTCTTTTCAAAACTTTTTCAGAAATCGCTGTCCTGTTTGGCATTTTCAAAACACATTTTGAGTGAAACGCGTTTTAAAGTATGACATCTTAATTAAATTAATGGCATCTGCTTTACTAAAATTATAGTTTTGTTCTAGTGAACGGAAAATAATAAACTTGGTATTTCTTATAAAGGAAATAATACCAAGCCCATAAAATAAAATCATAAAAAAATGTGCTAATTTTTGACAAAATGCAACATTTTAGGGTAGTCGGATACCTTAAATAGCATTTTTCAGTGCATATTATTTGTAAAATGAATAGATTTTATTGAACATTTTTATTACCAGGAACAATCTTAAACAAGCTCTTTTCCTTCCTTCAAGATAGATTTTCATTCAGAAATTTCGGTTAGAAGTATTGATAAATGAGTTCTGTTATAGAACTTTCCTTAATTCCGAATTGCATTACCAAGTGAAGAATGTAAAATATGAGTAGCTTCTTTATCGACATATTGGAATGATTTTTAGCTTTCAGATGAACACGAACATAATTTTATGGATGGTGGTAATTAAATAACGAGTTTCTCTGATATGAATTCTTTCTCAAGCAGTATATTTACGTCAAAGAATATTTATGTTATTTGTTTCAAATGGAAAGCAAGCACGCATTTATCATTCATGATTTTTCGATTGATATTGATTGGTTTTATGGAATCGCCTCTATGTTATTTTTCTTATTAGGAACATAAATTTTTATTAGTCTCTGAATAACTTAAGTTGGTACATTTTATGATCTGCGTTTTGGCTATAGTTCATTTATTTATTATAGTAATTATGCTATGTATTATTTGGTTACTTCAACGGGTACATATCTATAAACAGTCGAATTTGATAATTTGGAAATTGACGGATCAATGAAAACTTTCGAATTATCAAGAGGATAGGAAAAAAACCCCAAAATTCATGAAGAGAAAATTTTTTTTAACACATTTAAATTGAACTACGTAATAAAACAACGGTCGTACATGTATGAAAATATTTTAGTATTTTGAAAGTACATATATTATGTATAAATATTATAAAAGCTGAAGTCCTGTATAAAGCACATATTTATACAGGGTGGCTCAATTATACTGCAAGTGTTCAAGGGGAGTTGAGAGAAACCATCATGTAATGTTCCAGTGAAATTTGCATAAGACGTTTCAGAACATGTGCAAGTCAACATGCAACAAAAACGCCATTTCCCCGATACATGGTGTGGAAGTATGTATTTGACATTATCTCTTCCTGGTCAACCGTGCATAGCGTTGCGCTACATCTTGGCGTATCCGTATAAAAATAAAATGCTTCTGGCATAGATCAAATTATAATCCATTAATCTAATAATGGTTTACTTGTTTTCCAAAGCATCTTTATGAATAGTTTAATCTGTTATCTTAATTTACGCCGTTAATTTTGATTACATGATACTGTAAAAATTATTCATTGAAGCGCATTGCATGGAATTGACACAAGTGATGTTTTATATTGTTTATATGCTCTTAGAATGTCACATGCCTTGTCTATCGGTTTTGAAGTTGTATATGCCACCGGTGAGCGTTGAATATTGTACAGCGCCACCCACCGGTAAAATGGCGGATTTTTCTTTGCATATTTGATTTGCATGTTCTGAAACGTGATACCAAATTTACTGAATTCCCAGTGCTTCCAGCACCCCTTAACATTTGCAGTTTAATTTTGGCCACTTTGTATATTAAAAGCAATTATCAAAAAGAATATATACTGTACATAATTAATTATTTTGGACAGAAAAATCTGTTATTTTTAAAAATCCATTTAATCTGTTATTAATTCCACTGATACTGGTTCCCATCACCATTATTCTTCAAGCAGGGTCCAGTCCGCCCATGCCCTATTTGGTGCCACATGTTATAAGTCACAAAGAGGAGCCATGCATCGTCATGTCACTGCGACGCAACATACACAATACTATGCATCTTTTCTTCACAATAGGAGACCATCCTTTCTGAAAACATGTGTAGCAAAGACACGTGTTAAACGAAAGATATTGACGGCTGACAACAAGTGCGGATGGTCTATTGTTCATATGAAGAAGGAAAGCAATAAAAGTGTATTTTTGCTTGAGGAATTAAAATAATTCAGGACAAATGTTCATCAAAGGGAGTGAGAGACATGAGACAACACAACGCAAACTTGTTAAGGCTCCAATCTGTTCATTACACGACTGTACATGATTGTTCGAATTTTCGAGAGTTTTATAAGATAACTTTGAATTTTATAGCGTGTTTTATACTGGTCAGCTACAGATTTTACTTAAAAAAAATGAGTATACCAAACGCGTATATAGTTTGAATTAAATATCAAGAGTTTTTCTAGGTTGGCGGCGTTATACTGAATTAGCGAGAGGTTCGTATTATCGAAGGTTTGAATTAGAGATAGTCGACTGTATACATAAAGGATAAAATAAACTCATTCAGACTCATTCATCGAGAGATAGCTCAGCTATTAGGACATACAGATTTGAAATTTGCAACACATTTCTTTTTAGTAGAGATTGTTAATTTTATATTTTGAGAAAACATCTCGTATGCGGGCGAAAAGGAGTTATAGTTGTTCTAGCTATTGTATTGTTAGCTGTATAAACTTGAAATTTGACAGTTATGTTTCTTTAGTAGAATACAGATCCACTTAGAAGCAGTTTTTTTGGGAATCGACTTCAAATGGGGTTTTCGAAGGGGTAATGTGGAGCCTAACATAAAAATCCCCATTTTTGAACAATTAAATCTACAGACTTGAAATTTGACACAAACATGCTTCTTTATTTTAGTAGAAATCCGCCAAGAGTGGGTTGCATGAAAATCGACTTTGAGGGTTTGCAAGGTGTGTAGGATAATTATACTTCTGTTTTAGAAATTCAAGTCCATTCCTTTTTCAGTCAAGTGGAGATATCAGTAACTTATAAACTGTCTGTAGTCATACAACATCATGAAACATCTAGCGAAAGGGGAACTCTTGTAACGGCTATTTAAAACATAAGGTTCAAAATGTGTGACGTTGGAATCCAAGATAACTAGTTCTATGAAATAATAAAGTTAGTTAATAATCATTAGAATCAATCCAGTGATTATTTATTAACATGGAATATAGAATCAACAAGAGGT
Organism: Trichonephila clavata; assembly: GCA_019973975.1. Classification (NCBI taxonomy): domain Eukaryota; kingdom Metazoa; phylum Arthropoda; class Arachnida; order Araneae; family Nephilidae; genus Trichonephila; species Trichonephila clavata. The sequence continues at coordinate 5,096 of BMAO01027000.1, forward strand.
ATAACTGCGACGAATCACCGGCCTGAACATGGTAAATGGCACCTGAACTGCTAATTCAAATCTCAACTACACGTTGTAATGGGTTTATTCTCGTATTCTACTAATCCTCTGGGGAAACTTTTCTTTAAATATTATTCAATTGAAAATTTCTCCGAAGAAGATGTGAGGGTATGCAAATAAAGGCTTATATTTAAACATTTAGTTTCAGGTTCGAGAGAGAGAGGTTACAAGCTAAGGAATAGCAGTGAGTGATTAGCGCAAAGTAATAGAAAGCTAGGCGAAAGTGTTCCGTTGATTATTTGTTATTACGAAGATTGACGATTTGTCAATTAGATATTTAAACTGATTAGCTTAAAGTAAATTAACTTAGGTCACAGCCAAACTGTGGGCGTTATAACTCTATGAGGGGACGCGCACACCGAAAGTCAAAACACAAGATTATTTACAAAATTACATTACCAGCAAAATAAAACAAAATACACATTCTGACAAAATACAAAACAAAATTAACATTTACCTTGATATAATACAATTTAAAATGTATCATACTACAATGGCTACAATTAATTTAACAAACCAAGCTAAGAACAAGTTAACACCAACAGTGATCCCATAGGTTGGACTATAAATTATACAAAAATTTACACCTGTTGGATAATTTGTACGGTTAATAAACACAATCCCCAAACTTTCGATTAAAATTCCGCGATTCACTCTCCAATGCCTCCACTTTCCACTTAGGCGTGTAGGCGATATATATTAGGGGGAGAGAAGGAATTAATAATAAGAGTAAATTCTTTAAAATAAGTAAATCCTTCGCAAACACTGTCAAGGTCCATAAATTGCATTCCACAGCATTCGGAATAATTTTATGGATAGCAGCACAGAAACGATCGTACTTCAGAAAGACTTACATATACGTCCGGAGCATTTGACTCACCGGTTGAGCGAGACGTATATATTCGCCGGTGTCAAGTCGTATTGTAGCTTAGTATTAAAGTATAGTATTATTGAATTCAATGCATTTTTATTTGCATGGAGGGGGGGGGCGTGATGAAAATTAAATTTGAATATTGGGGTACAAATACTGGAAGTTTGAGAAGCATTGTCTTAGGAGTATCTTAGATTTTCTGGAATGTGCATGGCTAAGACATTTTTAAAGTAAGTGACGATATAAGTAACATTTTAAATTAAATGTTATTTATATCGTCTTCCTCGCTTTTGCTCCCATAGTTATTAAAAGTTGCATTTCCTAATCTTGGATTATTCATTTTTGTTAGGTTGTTGAGACTTGTAAATAAATTGGGTTTGTTTTGACTACGGCTAATCTTCCTTCTAACTCTCCTACACTGATGGATGGGACAGGCCATTCATCTCAACGTTATAATTAATTTACATCCCTTCTTCCCTGTAACCCGGCTAGAGTTGTAGGAGGAGCTAAATGATCAGACGACATGATGAACTTCAACTATTTTATTTATCACTATTTCAACTCAGACACAACACTCTGAATAAGATAAATTTGATCAGTCAAAGCACGAGGGTGAGACGAGACGGCGTGGAGAGAATATAACCAATCCTGCAGATCTAACCTTAAGATAACTTTATGCAGAGCTTATTATTTTAATGACCGCTCTAATCATTTAACTCTCTAACTTGATTAAAGATTACAGTACCTGAACTCTTAGCATTTTCTAATCTTTTTGCTTGGACTTAAACACTTCTCCAATAGTTGAACTAATCACCACCTTAATATTCAAATCTCTCGCTTTGTACACTGTTTACGTATACGTTTCACTGCCGATTTACTTCGCTTCTCAGCTATTCACTTCACATCCAATATATTCTCTCTTCACTAACTCCCAAACTCGAGAATAGAGAATATATATATTAAATTTAGTTTGTTTAATCACACTTCCTGTCTTCAGAGAAAGTTGGTTGAAAAAAATGATGGCCCAAAAGGAATTCCCAAGAGGTTAGTAGAAGGAACCGTATAGAACTGTCACAACGTCAACGTAAAGACTTTTAGCCTCGATAGATTTGACGTGTATCATTTCCTCTACAATGGCATCTTCAATGGTATCATGACTCGAACTCATGACTCAACAAACAAAGAGAAGGGGGGGGGGGAGAAATTGACTATCAAAGAGATTCATAATGATTAGAAAAGTTAGGTTTTTCTAGCTGGGTTCCCTCGACACTGGACCATTGCCTAGAATTACGATGTTCATCAACTGTAATGCTGTAGATGTCATCTATAGACAAATTTCTGAATTCTTTTTATACAAACTTTTCTGGCAATATATACTTAACATCTAGATAAAGAGAAAATATTTTCTTAAGCTTTCAGTATGTTCTGTATTTATCTTGCTTTGAAGCACTTTAATCATAATTCTTCTAGAAGTAAGTTTTCATTTAAGGCAGTGTTTTAAAAACAGCCTTTGGCGACAAAGTTTTGAAATTTGATTAATGATATGAATGGGGAAATGATTGAAAAATATTTTCATAATTATTAGAATAATGATAATAATCATTAGAAAATTTCCTTTCAAAATTATGTAATAATTATGTACTATAAGTATTGTTCTGTTGAATTTTAATAACTCGAATTTTCTTTTTTTGGAGCTTAAGGAAAATGATCACAATAAACGCTGGGAAACATACGATATAGAAATAACTATTAAATTTGTAATGTAAATAAACTAATGTTAATATTTTCTTTTAATACAAAGTTGTCTAATTTTTATAAATTTATTTCGATTATAAATTTATTTGTTTTTTCATCTACTGCTCTTGCAGGTAGATAAAAAAAAACCTGTTGCAGTCACAGCCGCATATACGACAAAAATAATTCATACCATTTTTACATAAATAAATATTGCGTATAATTTTAAAATAGTTTAAATATTAAAACAATGGATGCAGTATTTTTACATGTGTGAAATGTATCTTACAAATTTCAAAGTCGTTACCCATTCACTGTGCTAGATATTTTATGATGTTGTTTGATTATATACAGTTATTAACATCTATGTCCCAGTATTAGGATTTCGATTGTATCGAAAAACATCCCTATACCGCGATGGCCTCTTGATTCAAAAAATTAAAAAAAAACATCCCTGAAACTTCCTCTTGGGATTGAATTTATGCAAAACTCCTTCTTAGCGGATCTTTGTTCAACAGAAGCAACATGCCTGTCAATTTTATATATATATATATATATATATATTTATAATGTCTGTAGATCTAATAGTTCTGGAGATCTCGAGATGAGAGAGTTGCTTTTTTTGGCCTATATTTTCTTCTCCTCTTTCAAAGAAGGAAAAAATCTAATTTTTGTAATTTAACCTTTCAGAGAATAAGTTATCTTTATGAAAAAGTTTTTCAAGTATTAACAAACTAACACATAAATATTTATCTCTCTCTCTCTCTCTCTATCTATATCTATATATCTATCGATATATGTATAAGAAAAGTGACTCATTCACTCACTCATCACGATAATCGACCCCTGAGGGGTAATGACTGATGGGGGTTAAGGGGCGTTATAGATTAAAAAAAATCCTGCTTTTGAACTGTAAGACCCACATACTTGAAATTTGGTATATATATATAAGCATATTTCTTTGTTGAATAGAGATGCGCTAAGAATGGATTTTATAGAAATTGACTCCTGTGGGGTTGGAGTGGGAGTTACTGGTGCGTATGGATTAAAAAAATCCCCTTTTTGAACTATTAGATTCCCATTATTGAAATTTAGTGCACATGTTTCAGTTGAATTGAAATCCGCTAAGAACGAGTCTAACGGAAATTGACTCTCACAGAGAGTTACAAAGTTTTATAAACAAAAAAAAATCCGTTTTTGAACTTTAAGATTTAGACTTTAAATTTGGCAAGCATGCTTGTTTTATTGAGTAGAGATCCACCAAAAAAGGGTTTATTGGAAATCCACTTTGGGAGATTGATTATGGTAGCGTAAAAGATAATTCGACTTCAGTTTTAGAAATTAGTACTCAAAGGACCTGTCCTTTTTGAATCAAGAGATGAGAGTTATAAGAATGTGTTTTGATATATTCTTATACTATCGACCGCCTAATTCTAGGATTTAGATATTAATTATTTACACACATATATGTAAACAGCACATATTTCTACAACATTATGAAATATTAGCAAAGCGGATGGGCAATAAGTAGTTATATACGTATACACATTAATGCAGTGCTTCTCAAGATTTTAATATTTGAGCCCGAATATTTAATCATAATTTTCATCTCGCCCCCCTTCATACAATAACAATATATTGAATTCACTAAAACTACTCTTTGTCGGTAGCTACAATATGACATTTACTTCTTAAGTGCCATCGGCATATATAAAAGTCTTGCTCAGCCAAAGTGTTAATTGCCCCGGACGTACATATACGTCTTTCTGAAATACGATCTTTTCTGTGCACTGCTATCCATAAAATTATTCCGAAGACTTTGAAATGCAATAAAAAGACTTCAACAGTGTTTGAGAAGGATTTACATGTTTCAGAGGACTTGCTTATTTATTCCTTTTCTTCCCTCCTCCCCAATACACAACATACGCGTGCCTCCGTAGAAAACGGTGGCATTGGGCAGTGAATCGCGTAACTTTAAATCGATAGTTAAGAAATTAATTATAAATCGTATAAATTACCAAGATAAGTGTTAATTTTTGTACATAATTTTATAGAGGACATGCCCATGGTGTCACCGTTAATTATTAAACTTGTTCTTAATCTAGTATTGTGTTAAATTAATTATAATATATATATATATATATATATATATATATACATTGTGCACTACTGATACATTTATAAAATGTATTATATCAGTGTAAATGTCTGTTTTATTTTTTATTACATCAGAATGTATTTTGTTTGTCTACTTTTAATAAATTAATAATTTTTTAAAATATGTTTTGTATTCGACTTTTCAATATGCTCGCACCACCCTCATAGATTTATCACGCCGCCCTTAGGGGACGCGCCCCACACTTTGAAAAACGTTACATTAATAATATAATTCTTGAAAACTTTATATTTATATCAAACAGAGAGAGATCCTTATTTATGCGAATTTTCTAAAGAATCCAAAGATACATCAATAGCTTTAGTTCAACCAAATATTTTGAGTCATTTTAATATGCAGAATTCTTCGAGTAACTATATAAAGCAAGTAAATTCTCACCTGAAATATATAGCTCAAAAACAAAACACTTTTTCTCCATCGACAAATATTTAATAGAATCTCAGATTTTCGAGATATGTGAAATTTTCACGAAGATGACACGCATTTGATATTCCCGCCTACGTTTGCGTTGTCTCTCAAAGTGGAAAACTTAACTCCGGAAAAATTGTGCAATACGACAAAAATTTGAATATCTATTCCCCCTCGACAGATATTTGAAATTTAATCTTGCAGATTTTATTAGATGATTCTCTGTGAATGTCTTTCAGGTACAATATAAGAGACGGAATTTTGGATGATTCTCCATATCAATTTACGCGAGACAGGTATTGCGTGAAATCTGCTGTGTGAAAAATAAAGTAAGTGCTTTAGGATGACTTGCTCACAGAGTAGATTTTGGTGTGATGTAATGAGACAGAATTTTAGATATTTCGATATTATTTTATGCGATAAATTAAATAAATAAGAGAAAGTTGAAAGGAAATGCAATAACAGACTTTTAGTTTATTTTTTTTTATTCGTTTCAGTAGACATTTATAAGTAAATATCATATAATTTTTTCTGAGAAATTAAAAAAATATCTAACGACGTTGTTTTATATGTTATTGCTTACTTCTTGAGAAAAAATTATTTCTTTTTGAATTTTCTAAAAAATATTAGTATATAGTTAGTGCTATATTTATGAATACAAAATTTGAAACAATATTTACAAACAAAAATATACTGCATACTATCTATTATTACATTTATCATGCTTTTCCAATTACTTTAGGTTTAAAAGGATACTCGCTATAAAAGAATTAAATTATAATTCAACATTTATTTATCCTTTAAATGAACCATATTGAAGAATTTATCATACATTTAATTGTGTTTATAAAGTTCTTAAAAACTAATATACTCATGTCTGAAATTAAGGTCACTAATAAGTATTTCGTCATAATTTTAAAATGCCTCTACTAAAACTGATACAATTTGTATTTGATATGTTTTAAAGAACGCGGGTTGTACAACATCAACCTTCAGTTTAGAAAAATATATTGTTTAGTGTTAATTTTATGCAGAAGTACTGAATTGTTAATCATATATGTTTTTCCCCTGCAGTTTTGTTAATATTACAATAAAATAAACAAATCAGTCTATTTGTAGTGAAAATTTCTTCTCATAATCGTTAAGATGATTCTCTCTAAAATGAAGAGTGTCAAGATTGAAACTGGCCATTCTCAAGCTGCGGTAGCTAGATTGTTAACCCCTTAAATAGGGCGAGCGTGTATACACGTTCTGCTGAGCTGGTGCCTTTAGTGCCCCGGACATGTATACTCATCGTTCCAAAGGAAGGATTTTTTGTATTGCGCGGCTCTGTTTAAAACTAGTTCCATGGCTTTGGAATGCAATAACATGACAACAACAGTGCTTCTAAAGAATTTACTTATTTCGGAGAAGAGGGCGGGGAAGGAATTTGAAAGGATATATTCCAGGAACTGTGAAATTCATAGCTAAGCAGTTTTTCGTGTTTTTTCTTTGAGTGTTCTCTTTTCTATTTTTCATTTGCTGTCATTTTCGCCTACCGTTTGTAATATTAGCTTTTTAATTTTTTGTACGAATGCTCTGAATGTGATGCTGGTTTATGTGCTCAACCATGTTTTAGGATATATCACAGAACAGATTTAAAAAAAATTATAATTTATTTTTTTAATTATATTTTAACTCTAGAGAGATAAAATTTTTAAATTTAATTTTATTATTTTATACTTTTCTTTTCATTTCTTTCTTTTTTTAAAGTGAAAGCAAACGATTTTTAGGGGAAAAAACACGCTTTCCCCCAATAAACCGCGTAACAAAGCATGCCTGTCGGAAAAATCGTGGAACTGGGAGGCGTATTTCATAACATTTTCTCGGCAGTTAAAGGGTCAAAAGTGGCCAGAAAATGCTCTCTCGGTTATGGAAACAATTCCAAACAAGTGGTGCTATCACCAAGAAAGTTGGTAAACACCTCCACAGAGCATCAGTATCTGCACAGGATAGCTACTTGGTATTTAGCGCACGACAACATCGGCGGACAACGGCTCCTCAGCTTGCTCGTGACCTTGCTGCTGAATCTAGAAGAACAATTTCCAGGCAAACAGTACACAGTCGTCTTGCAGACTTTACTACCGGCGTTAGTTCGTTTGAGACCCTTTGACCACGTCCAGCAGGAAAGAACGAATGTTGTGCACCTGAAATCAGTTTTGGACACCACAAGAATGAGGGAGTGTTCTTTTCAGTGATGTGACGAAATGTACCGACAAAGTGAATTTCGTCAAGTCCTTCACCTGAATGGGGTTCGTTTTCATCCTTTCAATGTAAAAAGTTTTACAAATTTGGAGGAAAGGAATCCTTGTGTGTGGTGACATAATGTTGGGCAGTTGTACACCACTGTACGCTTTCGATGCGGGTATTGTCGATACATAGCGCTATATGGAAGAAATCCTAGAGGCAAATGTGAAGTTTTTCTGGGTGCTTTGGATCCGGACGACAGTTTTATGGACGATATTGCGTGGCCTCTCACATAATTCCTATTCTTGATGAATTTCATGAAGGATGCATGAATTATGCCATTTTAAAAAATTTAATCCAACACTTCTCAAACTGTGGGGAGCTTCGTCTAGGGGGGGGGGCGTGATAACCCTAGGACAGGGGTGCGAGCATATTAAAAAGTCGAAAACAAAATATTATTTAATACAAAATTTTAAGTTATTGAAAGTAAACAAAATGCATTCTGACATAATAAAAAATAAACATTTTCACTGATATAATGCACTTATAAATGTATCTCTGTGCAGGACAAAATATGCTTTATAATTAATTTAATAATATCAAGTTAAGAACATGTTTAATAATTAAAAGTTAACACTTATTTTGATAATTTGTACGGTTTATAAATAATCCGCGATCACTGTCCAATGCCTTCGTTTTTCACGTAGGCGAGTGAATGTGATGTATTGAGGGGGGAAGAGAAAAGGAATAAATAAGCAAATCCTCTGAAATAAGAAAATACTTCGTAAACATTGTCAATATCTTTTTATTGCATTCCAACGCCTTCGGAATAATTTTATGGATAACAGTGAACAGAGAAGATGGTATTTCGGAAAGACGTATATATACGTCCGGGGTATTTTACGCACTGACTAAGCAAGATGTTTATATACGCCGGTGGTACTTAAGAGGTTTACATCACATTAACATCTAGTTAAGTTAGGTTGAACATCTAATTTAAAATATATTATTTTGAGTAGTAAACACAATGTATTATTTAAAGAAAATATCCATTAAATTTATTTGCAGCAACAGTTTTAATATCATAAAAGCATAAAGCGCTTTCTTTGCTGAATTTTACTGTTTGTAAAATAGTGATTGGCTTATCAAAACTCACTGATAACAAAAAAAAAATTAAAAAGATAAGTGAAGACATGAATTTCATTTTGTTGATCACTGACTTATATTAGGCACTGTATAAATTTTAGCACGAGTTTAATTTGACAATTCAGATTGAATTATAACTTATTTTATGAACACAAATATTTTTCAAAGGCAATAAATCCATTTTGATTGAGTGGCTCGGTTATATGGAGACAATTACACCAAAAATAATTTTCAGAGAGTAATTCTTCTAATTTCTAATACAGTTTTATTTTTACGAATGTCTATTTATATCAGGCAGTATTCAGAACATCTTGAAATGTTTCTTTACAAACCATACCAATACTTAAATATTTCTAAGAATAAAAAAAAAAGAACTTTGTCATACTACTATTTACAATTAGAATTAATTCATTCCATCTTATTCTTTCACAAATTTTGTATAAGAAATACAATTTGAATAACACACTTCCTATATAAAAAAAGAGTTATTTACCTTGTCTCTAAACACCGTGTAGACTGAAATCTTTTAGCTTCTGAAATAAATACATTTTCTCCCATAAACACAATGAGGAATGCTACCGCTTGTCGGCCAGTTAGAATAACAAGAATAAGATATATATGAGTGCATTTTTATTTTTTATAAGGAATGACACAAAAATTTCCGAGCGAGAGAAGCAGCTGGTCGAAGAGGGGTCGATGGTGATGGTTTTTCTTGTTTTGATGTCAATGGTGGACAATAGATACTGTTATATCAATGGAAGAATGTGTTGTTCTGTCAATACCTGTCAGATGAAATGATGTTTTCTTACAACTACTGGTCCCTTTAGATATCCTTGCTCAGTGGTTGACAACCGATTTGTGTACCCGCGCCACATGTTACAATAAATTTAATAAGGAACCTGGTATTTTCCCCTTCTTAATAATGAATATTTATGTACAGTAATATGGTAAAATTATGCAGACTGAGTGTTAACCGCGTAAGTCGAATTTCTCGTATAAATACATATAAATTATTTTTAGTTGGGGCCGGAGATGAAAGAAAATAATAGCTTAGAAAAGGGCTTCTGAAACTATGGGTCGCGACCTCGAATGGGGTTGCGTAGCAAAATTCTGGGGTCGAGAGAGATTTGAAGGGCAGTCAGTAGAGTAAATGAAATGATTGTTTTTAAGTTTTTGATATTTCTGAAATCTGTAATTCATAACCTTTCTAGGGATATAACACACATGTCATATTTTCAATTAGAAGTATGTCAAAATGACTTTTAAAAGATCATCAACTGGCGGGCCAAGCCCACTTTTGACAGATATTTACCTTTTAAATATCCTGAAACAATTGCAAAGCCGTTTTGGATTGGCTTAAGTGAGATTGATCACCTGTCACTTAAAGCTCAAGAGGAATTTGCTGAGCTTTCGAGTGACTCAAACTTAAAACTACAATTTCCAAAAATGCCCTTGACTGAATTCTGGATCGGAACTAGAACTGAATTTCCCACAATCGCTGATATGGCGTTAAATGTTCTTCTGCCATTCAACACCACATATTTATGTGAAGTTCCTCAGCTTTAACACATATTAAATCCCAATATCGTTCATTGCTAAAAAATGTTAAAGAGGTTTTACGTCCAGCAGTGTCAAACATTCCACCAAGATTTAATTTGTTATGCAATAAAAAACAGGCACATCCATCTCATTAAATTTTTTAATTTAATTTTAATTTAATACTTACCGCTCAACGACTGCGTTCGAATATATTCGAGCGAACTAAGACGGTCAGAATTCCCTTTTATTTATGTTATTGCAAAAAATGCAATTTTGATGAAAAATAGGGCATATAATTTTTGTATAACTATAATAAATACAATCTTACAGCTTTTTGTGCAATTTTTAATTTTAGATTTTTGTATGTTTCTAAACGAATTCTAAAATTATATATTTTCATATGTATATGTATATTGTTGCCTGATAAATTAATCATCAAAAAATATTAATTTATCTTTCTTTTATATTTATATGGGGTTAGCCAGGAAAATCGCAATCATAAATGGGGTCGTAAATGAAAAAAGTTTCAGATGCCCTGGCTTAGAAAGTTAATAAAATCTTAGAATACACAAACCAAAATTATTTTCATGTAGAAGATTTCATAAAATCTAACAAGTAGTCTGCCTCAAAGAATTTTTTTTCTCCCGCAAAATTACCTCCATACTAATAATATTTTTATTCCTAGTTTTGTTGAAAAAGTACGCTCTACATTTGAAGTATGTATTTTTTAAAATTTGTGACCCTTTTTTCAATTACACCAAGGCCTTCTGTCAAATTCCCAACTGTCATTCGATCTTCTGATTGAGCTGAGCCTAGAGACTCAAGTTGCTCATGGATTTCTATGAGCTCATCATTTGTCAGCTTCTGATTGTAGGAATCCAGCAGTTTTTGAATGTTATCAGCATCTACTTCTAAGTTTATTTGCCTGGCCTTTTTCAATTCCTTACCAAATTCATCAGGATGTAGCACTAAATCCGCCTGAGTTCCAGTGCTGGGAAAAAAAGACGAATCATCGAGATTTTAAAATCGAGAATCTCTGAATTCGTGTAAATCGGGGTAGTGTTAAGTCGTGGTATTACTGTATATATGTATGTGGACCATAAGTAACTGCAGAGGATAAACCAGTACTGTAACGAACCTAATTCTCTTCTACCCTGTGACCCGGCCTAAGGTGTGGAAGGAAGTAAAGGATCATTCGACAAGATAAATTCCAATTATTTTATTTATCACTATAATCGACTCAAACACAAATCAATTTAACACTATAAATAGGATAATTCAGTCAAGCAACAGAGGGAAGAGACGAGAGTCGCGATTAGGGAGAATACATTAAATAACTTCTTTATATTAAAGGTTCTTCCCTTATATTACTTTACACAGCAGATATGTACTTAATGTCCCTTAATGACTTTGATAGTTTAAATACCAACGTAATAGGAAGGTGACAGTACCTGAACTTATGCAGTCTTCTAGTCAATCCAACTTATCTTTAACACTTCCTGACTTTAATCTTTTGCAAGCACTTTTAAGCCACTAAGGTGACAAGATAGTCACCTCTGTTTAACTGAACTTCTAACTTTCTAACTTTCCATTAACTATTCTCTTCACTTCTAATTCACTAACTTCTTTTTAACTCGTGAACTAGGAATATATATAATAAACTTAATTTGCATATCACGTTTCCTTCTTTAGGAGAAGATTGGTGAATTTTGCTGGCCCAAAGAATCTCTAAGAGGATTGTTAATAGAAGGTCGCGTATAGATCCGTCACAGTACTACTGTCTCCAATTTCTTGTGGCCGCGGTAGTCTAGTGGTCAAGGTCATGAACTCGTGGCTGGCGTGTCATGAGTTTGAACCTAGTACCGCTGAAGGCCTGCCGTGTAGAGGGGCCATTGTACGTTAAATTTGTCGAGGTTCAAGCGACCTGGTGTGGAAGTTAAGAGGGAGAGGGAGGAAGGGGTCACTTGACCATGGTTCAAAATTACGAGGTCCGTCGCCAATAGCCCTAGTGCAGACGAATAATGTGACTATAATATCACACTCCCTTATCTCCATTTTGTAAACTTGCTAAAAAAAATTAAAAATTCCGTTAATTTTAAATAGCCATCATTTTAGATAGATATTGGGTCGATTTCAATCCTGACTCCTGACCACCGCACCTCCTGAATTTGTGGACAACAATCAAATATATCTGTGTTTTCTGTGACAGAATAATTGAAACAGATTCCTGTTCCCCAAAGATGATGAGATTCTATCAGAAATATAGAGAGAAAGATATTCAGAGGAAGAGATTTATTAATTTTCCGGTTAATTTAAAATTAAATGGTACTGAAAATTAGTTTGGATATCTGTAGCATTAAAAAGCATTATTCTACAAAACATCAAATAATTTTGCACAATACTAACGATCCTTTCTTTTATTAATAATCACAACATAATTTCTTTATTGAGAATTCAATATTAATATTAAGCAATAAAACTCTTCACTCGTTGATTGTTTATTTACTAAAGAACAAAGCAGGCGAAAGAAAATATATTTCTCAAAGAGAATTTAACCAATCACTTTAGAATACCCGTGATACCTCAAAACTATCATAATTGAGTTTAACAAAATAGAGAAAACCATTAATTATATGAGGATATTTAGTTAATAGTTATGATACAATGTCTCTAGTATAAATTTAATGTTCGAAACGTATAAAAGTATTGTCCTAATAGCTTGAAACTCTTTCGGTGATTGGTCCAAAATAGAGAAATAGTCATGACATGCATTAGAAGGAAATGAAGTGTATCAAAGTGTACGAAGAGTATTTTATATTAAAAAAATTTAAAGTGTTGGATAATGGCAAACGATGAAATGCTTATATAAACAGTAGAATATTTCGGAAACAGTACTATATTAAGATTCTTAAAGGTGTCCCAAGAATCACATTTCTATAAATACCAATCTCATCGTTTTCAGTTTATCATCGTAAATATTTTAAATTGTCCCCGATGCGAATGTTATACTGTTTATTTGATTTTTTTTCATTCATAATATTAAAAACACGTTTTTTATTAACCTATACTAGTGATGTAGAAAATCAAATTTTCTGGAATCTTTTTTTGCACTACAGGGAATTAATATTGCTTAAAAAGTTAAGAACTGGAATAAAAATGATGATCTGTGGCAACCATTTTTGCACATTACTTGTTTTGCGTAAGGAATTTTTGTAATGAAAATGGTGTTAACTTCATCAGCCATGATTGAATTTCTAATGTTCTGTTTATTTTTGTACAGTCAAAAAAGTTTGGAAACTTGAATTTACTTGCAACTTGATTTTCTAAGATTGCAGTAGTAAGTTTTTGATTATAGTCGTCAGTGTTCCGAACGGTAGAGATTTAATTCGAAGTCGTAGATTGGATTTCCGATTTTTTCCAAGATTGAGGTGTGAACATTGGAATTTAGCTTAGAACGCTTCAGTTTTTCTCATAATGCATGACTAATGAAAACGCGATTCGACCGAAGAAACACCGACTATATGGTCGCGAGCATGACCACTTGGATACTTGGCAAGCGCCAATTCTGGCTAAACTTCGCCAAATGATGGTTTAAAAAATAAAAACAAATGGAAGAATATAATAGTAACAATAATAATTTTTGGCTTCCAAATCCATACAACTAGAACAAACAAGGAAACAAGATAACTGTTGTACACTTGCTGAGTAAAAGGCGTAAGTGAGGCTTAGCAAATAAGGGAAAAAGAAGAAATCTTATAATTCTTCATTTCTGAAAACCAAAGACTTTTTTCAAGTGACGTGTAGCATAAATTTGAAGCTGCATGGAAGAGTTTTCCTGTATTTGTTATCCTGTATCTGAGTCCAATTAGACTCAATGCTTAATCGGATGAGGATGTCGTGTCCATGAGGAGACCAAATGGGACAGTACCATGGACACAGATGACAGTTCGGACAATCTGTTTAATATTATCCTCATAGAGGTTTGTTGACGAAAACATGACTCCTATTTCTTGTGGAGTTACAAGAATAGGTGGACAGTAAAAAATGTGAGCAGATGTTACCTTTGTATCTAGACAGATCGCAATTCCTATATAAGTTCATCTACCATCCCTATCAATCTTCATTTCTCTGTAATGACCTATTATTAGTCTAGCAAAAGTCTTTGTTATAAGGTGGTTGCTATTTATATTACAGTGTCGATACTTTTTAGGAATTGATTTCTCTCTCAATTTGAAATTAGCGACATCATTTGCGTTTAATAAGTAACATTGACAAATTTGTCATTATTGAAATTTCTAGCCATTTTGTTAGCCGGATGTCGTTTGTAATACCGGTCGGTTCCTGCTTGCCTCTTAAACCCCTTGTCTACCCGCAAATACGGCTAGGTGTGTAGGAGAAACTGAATGATCAACAGACATGATTTCAATCTAATTAATATATTGTTACCAAAATATCAATCAGACACAATAACAATCTAATTAAGATAGGTGATCAAATAGTAGAGCACGGAGGTGAGATTCACTAACACAGGGCTAATACAACGGACCCTCAACTGAATCTGTGATAGCTTAAATACGCTCAATATAAACTACGTCGCACACTAATAAGCTAACTTCTAATTAAACAAGCTCACGATGCCTGTACTTTTTATGCAGCGGATTCTACACTTGAATCTTGCAGGAGATCTTTATCGGGGTTTGATCAATGTCGTTGGATCCACTCTCCGTAATCCGTTTTCCTGGACAACTCCAAGACCTCTTAATAATTCCCCTATCCTTTAATCTCAACTAACAAACTAACTCGCAAACTCTTTGCTAACCCCTACTTGCCAACACTCAAACTCGAGAAAACAGAATTTATATAATATACTTCATTTACATAATCACGCTTTCTTGGTTGGCGAAAGTTGGTTGAATTAAAATATTTTTCCCCAGAAGAGTCCCCAAGGTATTAATATAGTCGCGGATAGATCCGTCACAAGTTTATCCGCATTTTCATTGCCTGTTGTGTCAATATGTGCACGCAAACATTGGAGAAAGCAGATTTTATTTAACTCTTGTAATCTAAAAAGGCGAAAGCAGATATCTTCAGTAATCCATGAGCCTCCATTAGGCCTAATTCGGTTAAAGCCGTTTTAGGTGCCAAAATCCGGCAGCTGTATGTACTAGTTTCGGACCTTGAATATCCATTCAAGAGCTGCTTTTTGTTCTATATAAGTACAACAAGTAAAGTTTTGTTATTTCTTTCCTTTTTGATGTTGCAGTTTTAATTTCCTGAAGAGAGTACATTGCGTTATGTTACTTATTTTGTTCATGTTGAATGTTTTGAGTTGTTACTTTTTAAACATCTTCGGATTTTTAGTTTAAATAATTATTTAAATTGTTATATATATATATATATTATATATATATATATATATAGTAACATAAAATGAAAGATATACATGGCATAATAAATTGATAATACAAAATAATATCACTAACAAAGCTAGAAATTCAAACCAGATTTAAAGAAACACACTTTAAAAATAATGGAAGAGTCTATTATAGAAGAATTAACTAAGCGTATGTATAACATGGAACAGAATTAGAACTTTAAAATGTAAGAAGCCAAAGAGTCAATAGACTAAAATGAAGACCTGTTATGATTTCTAAAGCTGTTGCTGAATTAGGACCAGCAAAATTAGGGTTAAATATATTTTATGGATCCTACCTTCCCCTGTTCAGCAGAAATTTTATACATAACAGGAAAACATACCAATATTGAAAGTTAGGCCTAAAACAACCACGTGTAATTTGTAACCAAAAGAAAATAAAATAAAAATAATAGAAAATATGAAAGGAAATGAATCCTAACAAAATACAAATAAAAATAATTTTGAAAAGGAATAATGAAGCAAAAACTTACATGAAAAAATGCAAATAACCGGAGAGCGGGAAAAACTGTACGTACGAGAACAATACGCTAAATGATCGTTAAAAATGACGTGTTAAGTTGATAAAGCCAGATGCAAAAATTAGTGGCGCCACCTGGACAGTTTTTTGGTAATTAAACAAAGCAAACTAAAACAAATTGAAAATAATAAAAAAGGCAATATATATATTGCCTATAAAGAA
Organism: Trichonephila clavata; assembly: GCA_019973975.1. NCBI lineage: Eukaryota > Metazoa > Arthropoda > Arachnida > Araneae > Nephilidae > Trichonephila > Trichonephila clavata. The sequence continues at coordinate 21,372 of BMAO01027000.1, forward strand.
AAAGTTTAAACTTTAGATCAACAACAAAACGTTTACATCTTACTCTATATATAATAAAAGAAATCTTTATTATAACAGAATGTTATAAGGTATTTGAAAATTGAGTGAGAAAACCAACATGTAAATTATTTATGAAATAAAAAATGAAATATATGTAATACAGAACCTACCTACAATAGAGCAGATCTAACTTGATATAAAGGAAACCGAATACAAATAAAATGTTTTATATTCAAAAGTACTTACTTGTACTTGACATTTAAACAATCGAATACCTTCTAAACGCATCTTAAATAAGGTAGCATAAAAATAGAATATTTACCTTTATTCTTTGATTACGCTCATAGATCCATCTACGTTGATTTGGCTGATAGTAGTGTTCATAACAAAAAGCAGATATTCAATGCACACTCCAGGGAAATTCTTTAAGCCGAATAACAACACAGATTAGAATCAGAATTCAATATTAAATAAAAAACACCCTTTCGAATTTCTAATGAATTCAGTTAGCTCTAAGTGTATTTTTCCTCCTAATCTTATCTCTGTTTGAACCTGAGAAATAAATATCGAAGCGACGCAAAATGTCTTAAAGTAATCCCACAAGAGAGCAAATCTATAAAGATAGGACTTTTGAAAGGAAAATAAAAAATGTAATGTTGCATCGAAGGATTTAATGTCTTTTTTACCCACTTAAGGATTTGAAACGAAAGCAAATTTACATATTTTTATCTAAGTAATTTATTTTTCTAATAAATATGTTATTTCAAATATCTTTTTTTATTTGCTTAAAGCACAATCAATATGTGTCAATATTATTACGGCACAGTGTTTTTAAGAAATGACATACAGTAATACTCTCTCTTCAACTTACGTGAACCAGGAGTTAAGTAGATTTTTAAATTTCGTCAATTCATCTTTTGTTTGAGAAGCAAAAAATTCTTAAATTGGTAAAGTGATTGAAGAATTTGCCAATTTTGCCAGGCAAATAAATTTAGAAGTGGACAGTGTTTTCGTCCAAAAACTACTGGATTCTTAAAACAGGAGTTGACAACTGACGAGTTCATAGAAATACATGAGCAAGAGTAAGCCATTGAAGAACTTGGGAGGCTTTGGAACCATTTCAATCAGAAGACTGAATGACGGTTGGTAGCAAGGCAACATTTTAATTCAAAAAGGATTGAAAATTTTAGAAAATATTGACTCCAAAGACCAGCTTTTTATTCAACGAAACAAGGAGTTATATATATATATACACTCAAGAACCAAAACATTATGACCACCTGCCAATAACGAGTTGGCCCACCTTTGGCGCGCAACACAGCTTCAACCTGCCTTGGCACGGATGCCACACGCAAATCCGAGATATTGCGAATTGGTGATCTTTGAACTCTGAGCTGCCGTCCCATAACATCCCAAATGTGTTCTATCCGATTGAAATCCGGGGAATTAGGCGGCCAGGATATTAACTGGAATTCAGCATCATGTTCCTGGAACCACTCCAACACAATTTTAGCCTTGTGACACGGGGCTTTGTCCTGTTGGAACATTCCATTTCGGGTGGAAAAACAGAGGCCATATAAGGGTGCAACTGGTCCGCAATGATGTTCAGATACCCTGTAGCATTCATTGTCTGCTCTACCACAACCACGGGTCCCATAGATGCCCAAGAGAACGTCCCCCAATCATAATACCACCACCACCGGCCTGTGTATGACCTACTGTACATTGAGGGAGCAACTGCTCGCCTGGAAGATGGCGTATCCTGACCAGGTCATCGGCGTGATGAATGAAAAACCATGATTCATCTGGCCAGGCAACTCTCTCCCACTGATCCATGGACCAGTCGCGATGTTCCCGGGCCCAGCGCAGGCGCAGTTGGCGATGACGCTTGGTCAGCAAAGGCACACGAGTGGGACGTTTGCTGCGTAGCCCAATATCCAACAGTGTCTGTTGAACAGTGTGCTCCGATACTATTCTACTTGGCCCTGTATTGTATTGGGCTGTCATCTGAGCCACTGTCTGGTTCCGGTTTTGCTTCACCATGTGAGACAGTCTCCGACGACCTTTTTCTTTATATCGTGTGGATGTCCAACACCATGTCGTCTATTGCTGGTTTCACCGTCATTCATCCACTTTGCATAAGTACTAACAGCAGTAGATCGCGAACAACCCACGAGTCGTGCAGTTTCGGAAATACTTGTTCTGAGCCTTCGAGCCATTACAATCTTCCCTCTATCAAAGTCACTTAGATACGCAGCCTTTCCCATCACACAGAAGTAAGTGAAAGAATGATTCTTTAGACTCCCAGTAGCAGTTAAATACCACTTCCACCTGATTTCGAGCCTTCCACGTCATCCAGGTGAGTTCATTGCAAAATGTAGGGGTGGTCATAATGTTTTGGCTCTTGAGTGTATATGTAATAATCCAGTAATATAATCCTTCTAAATATCTTTTAATTACCTATGGTCCATCCCTTCAGGACTAACATTTTAGTAATGAGTTAGCCAGCCGCCTAACGAGAGTATTTTGAACTACATTTATCCACCCACTCAGATCATGGGATTTGAGCCAACTATATATACACAGCGATTCCTGGAGACCATCCCTCTTTCTCTTGTGTTTTGTGTCTCGTCATGTAATCGGCTGCAGCTTGGTTTGTGGTTTGTGTCTCTTGTCTGCTGCTTTTTATGTGGAACGCTATATGTTAAATGAACAATAAACTGATTTACTATAGCAAGGGACTGCCTCGTCAATGCCATCAAAATTAGCGATCATATTAGAAATACCATTCCAACGGCCATCGTCTATTATATGTATATATTAGCATGTTAAGAGGAAATTTTGAAGGAGAATAAAAATTGAGCCGCTAGACTACTTGCTAGATTTTATGAAACCTTCTAAGACAAAATAATTCAGCTTACGATTTTGTATTTGTGTTATCTAAGATTTATTCAACATTTTTTCTATATTATTATTTTGTATTTCATCTCTAGCTCCAAACAAAAATTTATATGCATTTGTGAGCGAAATTATACCCCGACTTCTCGAATTCAACTTACGTGGTTATCTCTCCATCCCACCTATCTCGTAAGTTCAAGGTGATTCTGTACAATTTGCAAGTTATATTAAAGTCTTTTTAATTAGTTATTATTAATCAAATTTTTTTCAGAAACGGTGGGTGGTTGAGTGGCCATAGTCACAAATTCGAAGCCAGTATCATTGCTGTTGAGTCGGACGTAGGATCATGACGCAATGTCCCCAAAAGTTCTACAGTGTACAGGACGATATGAGGACCTATTAGGGCCATCGCATTTAGGACAGTAGACGTAACCCTTGACATATAATGACTTCTGGGAGACGTTATTCATTTCATGCTCTATTGTTGACCTTGACACCTCGAAGACTTGAAGAACTGTCTCTGGAGTCTGCGGAAATCGGTTACTGGTTCTGTTTAATTTTGAAGATAGGTTCTCCTTTTCAACGGTAGCATTAACAAAATTGCTTTTAAAGTAGAAAAAAGTTCATTGAAAGCAGTATTCAATATACACATAGCTGTTGAATTCAGTTATAGGATCTTTAGGACGCATGACATTTATGTCAAGAAGTTAATTCCCTTGCACAATGATCAATTGATTGAAGGTCAGATCTGAGTTTAGAATCGCAAGTTAATATTTATTACTTAGATGAATGAGAGAGATAAATCATTAAGTTTTTAATAATCATTTTGATAAATACAAATCTCGAATTTTAAAATAATATCATATTATTACAAAAAAATGTTCTGAAATGAGTTTACTTATATTAATACACATTTTGAATATTTCAATATTTGTAAGAAAAATATATACGTAAACTCATGGACAAAAAAATTAGCGCACCAAGAAGGAGTTGTTAAATGAAACGAAATTTTACATACGAAATGATTAGTTTGATATAAGTAAATGATTAGAAAATCAAAGAAAGGGTTCATTATTTCTGAGAAAAAGGCAAAAGAACGGAGGATTTAATACCCTCTAGCGCGAATGTACTATGCGATACGATCGGACATTGAGACATACAAGTTCTGTACGATTAATTGAGACATTTCATTCTATATTTGCTGTAACTTTGCTTCTAGTTCGTTCAAACTAGTGCGGTGCCCAACACGCCGACCAAATGATCGCAGATAGGCTCGATTGGAGACAAATCTGGAGATCGTGTAGGCCAAGGAAGGGTAGTAACAGTGGAGAAACAGTCTTGTGACACCCTTGCCGTGTGAGGCCGAGCATTTTCTTGTACAAAAATGGCTCCTGGGAGCCGTTGAATGAGTGGCAACATATGTTGTTGCAGGAGTCATGGACATACCGCTGGCTGTCATGGTGCCACGGATCAATACTAGGGATGACCATGTTTCTAGGCAATGACATCCCATACCATCACACAAGCTGTGGGAGCGGTGTGTCGCTGTAAAGCAAAGGCAGGATTGAAGCGTTCAACACGGAGTCTCCACATACGAACACGATTGTCATCACTGATGAGATTGAATCTGGATTCGTCGCTAAAGACGACCGGGTTCCATTCGCCGCAGTCCACTTTTTTCAAGCACGGCACCACTCCAAACGGAGGCGTTGATAGGTGGGCGTCAAGGGCAGCACAGGTAATGGGTGCCGCGATCCCAAATGTCCTTCAGCCAGGCCCTTACATGGTTCGAGAAGGCACATGGGCCCTAGTGAAGTTGCTACCTGTGCCTGGCTGGCAACCGATGAAGCAGTTGGCTGTACGCGTGCATTTCTTACGTTGTTGTGGTCTTCTCGACGGCTGGTTTATCGAGGGCGTCCCGAGCCTGGTCTTCGTGTAAATGACATCTCTCAGATCCACTGGTCCAACACCTCCTCACAACCTAATCAAAGCTACCTAATGACGAGCTACTCGCCAGCTTCCATCGTGCCGATGATTCCCCCTCTCAAATTTTGACAGCTGCTCATAATGTCTTCGAAAACGTTGTAAAGGCATGTGTGCCTCAGCGTTCCCTTTGTAAGGATTCAACACACTCAGACAAGATTTGGTTACCTGTTTATACTCCAGGAAAAACAACGTTAAACGCCCTCTACTAGCTATACGTAATGCGCAATCATGCTGCATTTGTAATCATTTACATCTCCCTACATGTACCTTCATGCCAAATTCGTGATGATCCGCAATTATTTCTTGGTGCGATAATTTTTTTGTTCATGAGTGTATTTTAGTTTCGGAAGACTTTCCAGAATTCCCTTACATATCTAGTATTACTTACATAGCTACTTAAGTATAACAACTCGATAGATATTACTATATTTATTTCATATAAATACTAAAATATTACTTTAAACTGCATATTTCTATACTCTGTATTACTATACTTAAGGTTTCAACATTTGCTTAAGAGATAAAAATTATTTACTTTATATAATTCACAAATAAGCTCTGCATTTGTAATGTTTATATACAATCAACAAAAAAAAAAAAAGAGTCTACTCTGGTCGATAAAAAATTGATAAAACAAAGCAAAAAGCTAATGCCTACGAATAGTAAAATCTTTGTAAATTTTTGAAAAAGTCAGTTTTAAACATCTAAGGGATCTAAATATTTAATCTTAGGTTTTATGATTATATGTTAGGTATGCCTTTTTTCACAATTAATGATTGTTCAGAATAACTTCTATTGCATACATTATGATTTCAATTAAAGCTCAGAGTCATGGTACAGACATGCAAATATCCAGATGTTAATTGAATATTAATCCAATACGAAATATAAAAGAAAAT
>BMAO01027000.1:35522-52819 GCA_019973975.1 Trichonephila clavata
AAAAATCTTTTAAAAACCAAATAGTTTTTTTTAAATAATTTAATATTTAGTCTCTCTTGGTTTTAGAACCTTTTTTTTTAATTCTTATATTACATATATAAACAACTCTTCCCTTGCTCTTAACCTTTTCCAAATGTGATACAAATATAATATTAGAAGAGCAATTGGAATCGCGGATCTTTAAAATTAGACAGACTCTTTACATAATGCACACATAACCTTGAAACGGGCCTTTATGGAAGGAGGAGGGGGGTCACGTATTGATATAAAAAAGGAACGGGGGTGCATGGGAGGTTAAAAGGACGGCGAAACCATCTGTCGCGTGGGCACCCACGCTGCGGATTAAGGATCTGAACAATAACCGACACACGATTTTGCTTTTGCATAACTATACGTGTATACTCCACCGAAATGACGAATCCTGTATGGTATATAGCCATGACTGACCTCTTATGTTGAAGGATTTAATAAAATTTGATCATTGAAGAGCGATATTTGGAAAGTAAAAAAATCGGAAGTTTGTTCTCAGGGTCACATTTGAAAGAATTATTATTGAAAAAATATGTTACTTATAAATTAATTTAATATATCTTTTTGAATTTCAGTAAAAACGGCAGCAATTTTTATTGATCTATCTTTTAATTGTAAATGGGTGCATTAAAAACAGTAAAAATTTAATAGTTACACACTCATATTTAAAGTGTTTTATAAACTCAGAATGTAAAAGTAAATAAAAACAATAGAAATGACAATATATATATATATATATATATATATATATATATATATCACTTATGTGATGCCGTTATTTATATTTTTATCGAAAAATTTTGGAAACGTTTTTGTGATATGAAGTATATTTGTTTTAGTATGATTGTAGCATAGAATATTTGTGTGATACTAAATTATTCTAAAAATTAATCTTGCTTTCAAAATACCGTATTTGCTTGAATCTAAGCCGCACTTTTTTTTCAAGGTTTGATGCTACTGAAACTTGGGTGCGGCTTAGGTTCGAAGGGGGGGGGATTCGTTGGATTGGGCAATTAGAGTAATTACAGAGTCATGTATGTATTTAAAGATTTATGTAGCACTAGTAAAATAGCTAATATTTTTCACTTCTTATTAGTTCTCATTTTAAACTATTTTTCATTTTCCACAAAAACTTGTTGAGAATTCGGGGTGCGGCTTAGAATCGATGGCGGCTTAGATTCGAATACAGTATTCCTTTTTTCCCCCGTTCATATTCAGTGTTTCATAAATTAAGTAACTACAGTAAATTTCAGCGTAATCTGTATATATATCTTAACTCTAAGGCACAAAAGGGTCCTCCTTAATGGTATCAATAAACATGTTGGCGGAGGTGATATCAAAGACATAATTGGGTCCACGTCCTTGTTCTCGAAAGGAAGAGGGGAGGAGGCTCGTTTCGTTCTCCACTCTGACTCATTAAGATCATGATTCTGTAATTTCTCTATCGATAAATATTATTTCAACCATGTTCTCCAAAAAACTAGGAATTTTGAACCCTTTGCCAACTGGCAACAGTGGCAAACTGAATCATTATGCCATGTTCGTCATCTGTGTCCAGGTCTAGACCTACCACCATACACTACCATTAGTCGAAAAACAGTAGTCGGTGGAGTCGGTTTTTTGCTTAGGTTTGTAAGATTGTAAGTCATGCACATTTATTTGTCACGGGTTACCTTTTGTACGAGTATTTGACCAAGTATGCTCTGTACTGTTTACTTAAAACGATCACAGGTGGGATCTACTTTTGCATAGAGACCCCAAGCCTTATTAAATCTTATGACGTTACTGCAGCGTTTCTCAAATTGTGGGGTGCGCCCCCTTGGGTGCGTGAAATCTCTATGAAGAGGGCGCAATAAAATACACATTTACACTGATATAATACACTTATAAATGCATCATTACTACACAATGTATTTTATAATTAATTTAACAATACTAAGTTAAGAACAAATTTAAAAAGTATCAATAACTCCATCGGCTTGTCACTTATAAAATTATATACAAAAATTAACACTTATTTTGATAATTTGTACGATTTATAAATAATCCCTCTACTGCCGATTAAAAGTTACACGAATCGCTCCCCAATGCCTCCGTTTTCCATGTTTTCCATGTATTAAGGGAGGAGGGAAGAAAAGGAATAAATAAAGAAAACCTTTGTATAAGTAAATCCTTCGCAAACACTGTCAAGGTCCTTATATTGCATTTCAAAGCCTTCGGAATAATTTTATGATAGCAGTTCACAGAAAAGATAGTACTTCGGACAAACGTATATATGCGCCCAGGACATTTAATGCACTGGTTGAGTGAGACGTATATATACGCCGGGGGCACTTAAGAGGTAAAAATCGTATTGTAGCTTTAGTGGCAAAGTATAGTATTATTGAATTATTGAATTCAATACATTGTTACTGTATGGAGGAGGAGGTGTATGTCACAAAAAAAAAGAAAATAATAAATATATTTTGATTATTATCAAAATACATCCATTTTTTTAACAAAAAGGGTCAGTGTTACGAAAATTATAGAAGGAGTACACATATGACAAAAGTTAAAGAAACACTTTTCTATATCAATGAATTTCGCAAATTACTAAGCTTCCAAAATTCTAAATTCTTAAATTTCACCAGTTTGCAACAATTGTATTAAAATACTGTTCCCCATATTATTTGGTATATCTCGTTATTATATTTTGAGAAAATACGTGACATTGATAACATCAAACACAATTTTAAAATGCTATATTAAGCGATCTTATTTAATCGCGTGTTTCAATTTTTTTTAAAAAAGCATAACAAATAATATTCAATAAAAAAAATCTCAATCTAATTGCAATCTCAATCAATTGATATTTAAGATTTAAAGGAAATGCCCGCATGCGAAATAATTCAAAGCTAAAAAATTTCTCAATAAACCAAACATGCCGTTTTTGGTTGATAGAACTCATGACAGTAGTAAAATTTCCAAAATACTTTACAAGAGTGCTCTGAATGCCACCGTCAACGAATGAAATGCCCACTCTGTTATTCATAACGGTTGATGACTTTTGGGATAAAAAAAAATTGTTTAGTGCTTATGTGTGTGTGACCACACGATAGAAGTAAAAACTTCTGATTTATTGTGGAGAAATCCAATTGCTTAAATGTATTACGTTTTTTTACGACATTCTCGCATGCGGACGTTAAGTAGTTCCCCTTTTTTGTACCCATTCATCGGTTAATTTGTTTATTTCATCCATTTTCTGTAAAGGGTAATGTTTAAATATTTATTCATTCTTATATATTTATATGAGTATATAAGATTTAAATGTCAATTAGTATCATTATTTAAAAATATTTATATGTAAATTCCTTATGTAGATTTTATTTATATAATATATATGTTTATATGGTATTTACGTACTATCGCAACAATGCCAACGTTCTAGATATCTCGTAAAGTCCGCAACCTGATTTCTCATATGTCGTACGCCCTGAATTGGCAACCATGTGCTTCTTTTCATAAATGTCGTCAATACCATTGCGATAATACTTACTACCATTGAAATAACTTATATAACGGCGTATAGTATGCAAGGATAGGAAAACTTATACCTTGAGAACCGTTTACTTTTCTTCAAATTCTCTAAGCAAACAAAAGGAGAGGGTTCGTACCCTTTTTCTCAATTAAAGCTTTTAAGGCTAATAAATTCTTACTGAGCAATAAGCAACTGACTTTTAAAACCTAATATTATGCTCCTCTTACGACTGAAAAATTTCTTGAATTTGGGAAAAATCGATTAAAATAATAATAATTAAAAAAATGTTTAAAATTTTTTCCATTGTTTTGATATTGTATTGTTGCGTCACGTTGAACAGCAGCATTCAATTACAGTATTCCAAGCTAATTATAGTGGAGCTTAAAAACCCATAGCTTCAGCCAGTAGCGCACACATGAATTTTTCAAGGGGGGAAGGGATGGGTTCAAGGTCAAAAGTCCACCATTCTCGTATCATGCTCTAATACGCCGCCCAACATATTCTTTTGATTTTGTCGATTTTGGGGAACAAAAACCAATAAAAAAAATTATTATTGAATAAATAATTTGCATTAATTAATAAAATTAATTATTAAGAACATACACTTTATTAAATTTTAAGTACTAAATACATAGGATTATAATCAATCGAGAAAAAATCAAAGGCTATGGAGGGGTCCGGACCCGAAGACCCCCTTATGTGCGCCACTGGGTTCCCCATAAATAACTGAGCACCAAGAAAAGGATAGTGTCAGAATCAGTTAAGAAACCCTTAAATTGCTAAATGATAGTCACCACCGCATTATTTCTAAATTTGTAACGGGTGATGAGAAACGTACATACTGTTTCTTGACATTCCAACACTTCAAGAAAGCAAAGTAGGGGTATTTGAAGAGGGCCCCAAGCCAACAATGGTGAAAAGACAACAAGCAATGAAAATAGTAATGTATGCCGTTTTCTTTTCAGAAGTACGGGATTGTTGAAAGCCATCAAGTTCGAAGGACAGAAGACAGTAACATCAAACTGGTATGCCACTAAATATCTTCCAGAAATTCTCCAAGAAGTGAATGTTAGGGCAATACAAGAAATGGATAGTTTGAGGCATTTAATCTATGGAAAATTCGTCTACAAAAGCGCATTGATGCTGGAGGAGATCCCTTGACTACTACTACCTAAAATCTTGTAAGTATAGCTTTCAAAACCTATGTGTATCTCAAAAATTTCAGAATGACCCTCATGTGAGCTGCAAGAGAGAGGTGCATTTAGCACGGTCTTCCATATTGGTTTATGTGGCGGGAAACTTAATCTTACCCATCGAAATGTAATACCTGTCATGCATTATAGCTAGGGGAGGAAGCATTCCCTGTTAAATTCCAAATTTCGGGGGTAATTTTAAAATTATTCAACTTACAATTCTTTTAATATGGAAAGGATTTTTTTTTTTAAAAAAAATATCCTTATTTAATGCCAAAATAAAAAAAAATATATCAAATAATCATATAATAAGCACTATGTACACGAACAAATATTTTCTAACTTTATTTTTTATTAATTCAGAAGCTCCCCCACCCCTGTTATATAACTTTTGAAGATCTGTGTAATATATACTTAAAAAGCAATGAAGAGGCTGCAAGGAATTTGATTCCATTTTGTGTTGTTAACATCGCACTAAGAAGCAACACTAAGGCTGTTGTTGACTTTTGAGTCTTGATCAACCGACGAGGTTGACATCTGAGCTGGCACTCCTCTCGCCAAACTTCCACATCGTGCCAACTCGATAATTAAAGGGCATCAGAGCCTCTCTACACTGCGAATTTTCAGTCGCACCAAGACTCGAACCTGCGACTCAACAATGCTGGTCACGAGTTCGTGACCTTGACTATGCTGCCACTATCCACTATGTTGCCTGTAAGAAAGCTCTTATTTATTTATTTTTTTCAATAGTAAACTTTTACACCATTAATTAAATATGAAATTCATTATTACTGCATTTAATTTAAATTTCAAAATTTTTTATTATGCTATAAAATAAAAGTTCATTTCAACTTAAAACTTTGAAGTTGAATGAATTCAATTGTTAAAAATAAAAGTTTCTTTCCAAGCTCTCTTTTTTTAAAATTTAACTTTGATTCTATAATCCTGATACTTCTTTTGTATTAATAGGACAATAATAACATTTTTATTTTGAGAAACAACATGAATTCATTAAGTTTACGGAGTCCTGTAACCACAATTTTATCATAATCCAATGGATTTCATACTTGAAAATAATTAGATATATATATGCGCTACCAAAGTATTTCAATTTCTTTAGGTAATGAAAGTAAAACTGTGTGAATCCCCTCTAGTATTCAAATCTCTACTGTTCAAACAAATAGTTAAAAGTAAATTTAAATAAATTATACGAATGGAAGACACTTAAGACTTCTACAAGTCGTATGTCGATCACGGGTGTTTATTCGTAACATATTCGAAAAATATCCAAAAATAACAAGAAAATTTAACAAAACAAGAACTTTTTTCGAGAATTTTTCCCCGCTCTTAGCCATACTTACTGACTTAGGTTTCCTTTCATTTTGATTTACATTCCTTCATCCGTCCTTGGCTGCTCCTTTGATACCATGTGTGCTTACACATTAATCTATGATACTCATCAAAGGTGGTCTTACCATCTCCACAATTGTCACCCACTTCCTTGATGCCACCCCGACCTCATTAAAAATCACTTTCTTAGAAATATTATTCTTTTGGGGTGTTTACCTGGGAGAGGCCGGGGGGTGGGAGCTTTCACTTATCAGCTACTTTCGCTACTTTCACGGTTTGTGCAAACACTTCCGCCCTTGATAGATGACAGTGAAAAATATTTACCCCAAACAACCAGACGGCCTTCTGTTCCAACGGGGGTGGAGGACATCTATTTTCAGCACTGACCACTAAGGAGGGGAAAGTTGAGGTCAAAGTCCTGGCTGACTTGGGGAGGTCGTGACCCTACCGTGGCTATTTCAGGTGATTTTTGTTTCCTTTTTAGGTACCCTTTGAAACCAGAAGTACTTTCGGTTTTCTTTTCCGAGTGACGGTTGTTGTAGTGAAGTGAAGAAGTTACTTAAGAAATTGTTGCTGGAGTGTAAAATTTACTGAAAATAATGGACTCGTTTAAATGAATGGTCTCAATTACGCCGAAGAAATTGAGTATATAGTTTTTTGAATGAATTTTTTTTTTTATTGTTTTTCAATCAAAACTCTTTAACTAACCAAAATACATCTGCATTAAGATCAGCGCGATTTGAAAATTTTACTACTTAAGACTCTGTAAATTACTTAATGAACTTTATATGATTTGAATAATGCACACTTATTGATGGTTTGAATAATAAATGTACATGGAAAGAAAGAGACTATTACTTATATAATCCATATACAAACAGCACCAAAATAAATTTGAAAGTATAAATAAATCTATTGCAAATTGAATAAGTTCTCTTGCAGTTTGCATTAATGATTTGTCCTTTTATAATTGTTTTAAATAAATAAAAAAAAGTGAGAAATTAAATATTTTTTTTTTTTTAATTAGTATACAATATTATTGTAACATGAAAAAAATCAATTTACTCCCGTTTGTGGAATATGTTCAGAAATCAAATGTTCTTTCGAACAAAGGAATGATTTAAAAGTTAAAATTATACGCAATAAGCTAAATTTTAAAACATAGAACAAAAGAAAATAGACACTTTGAAATAAAAATTCATGACGTATTAGGAAATTTCAAAAAATTTTAAGGAGAAATGTACACATTTCATAAAATTTAGATCTATAAATGTTGACAAAATTAAAGGATGTTAATTTGAAAAGACTGCCTGTCATCTATGATATACGCACTAAGCAAGACCATTTTAAATGTAAAATATATTTGTACATCATTTTGAAATAGTTATGATTAATTTAGAGGAAATCATTTATTTAAGAGTTTATTATATTCTTATTATATATTATTATTTATTATTAAGAAATTTAAAGATATGCGCAAATAAAAAATAATTTTCAGTAACGTTTCTACCTAAATATAAGAATAAATTAAAGAATTTAAATCCAGAAGGAATTGGCTCAGGCTAAGGAAAAAGTAAATTGTAAGATTTATTTAAAGAAATTCAAATTTTTAAGTAAAATTTAAAATATAACTGTAGGGTTGCACTGTCGCATCCCCTTCCTCCTGTTACGTCGAGTGGAGCAATCCACACTGACGTCACACCCCGCCAATAGTGCCCGACAAGGCACTGGAGGGGAAATCACTTGGATGCCTAAGAGATGCTAAATACAAGATTTAGGAGAAAGACGTTCTCCTTTGGTGTTTAATATATCTTAACCTATTTCACCCTTCATTGTTTAATAAATCATTTATATCATCCTAAGGTTATAGTCATTTTCCCATCTAACTAAAAATAAAAATTAAGCATATTTCATATGGTACGTATAGTTTGTGAATAACTTTCCAGTTTCAGTTTTCGAACTATTTTAAATTTTATACAATTTTGTGCCAAATTTCATTTTCAAAATGCTGATGGGGTTGAAATATTGAAATTAGTAATAATTTTAAGCAAAAAAAAAATTATATGCAAAATGAAAATTTAAAAGAACATTTGACACAAAATAATACAATAGTTTTGCCCAATGTATGATATAAACAAAATCAATAACCTACAAGAATCTCTTTTGAACTTTAAAAAACATGTGCCCTTGTTATTCTTAGTGTTGGTTTCAATCCTATTTTGACAAAGAATAATAGATTAAAAAAAATTAGTTCCAAACATTAAACCTATAAAATGCAATATTTATCAATAAAAATACACCTATTTTTATATAATAATAATAATAATAATAATAATAACATAAAAAAAGCAATAAAATTGGTAGAATTTAATACTTTTTTTAAACTTGTACAGGTAAGCCTCCTTTAACGCGGTACTTGTGCAACGCGTTTCCAGATATTTAATATTTTTTTTTCCATAACGCGGTTTAAATTTTCCTACAACGCATTTGTTGTTACATATTCTATTACGCTTCAAATAAAAAAATTACATAAAGTGGCATCATGTAGATTTTTTTCAACGCTGGACCCTTGACTGCTCGAATTATCGAAAAAAAATCAATCAGGTAAACTACGCATTTCACAATTCACTTTTTTCTGTTAATATCTATACGTCACTTGTGATTTGCTTTGCGTGGTGTTCATATCTCCTACAACGCGATTTCTTATAAGCGGCTTTTTTGAGGAACGTATCTACCGCGTTGTAGGAGGCTTACCTGTACTACAAAAACCGGCTTCAAGTGTTTCAATTCAAATTATTACCTCAGGATAGTTCTTACTAATAACTTACCTCAGGATAGTTTTACTATTACTTCAGTGCCTTATGATGGTGAAACTTTCTTTATTGTTTTATAAATTACTTAATTATTTTTTGATAAAAATAAAACGAATTTAATAAAATATTAGCTCTCTATTCGGACTTCCTTAACTTGTAAAAACTATCTAACCTTCAAACAGAGAATAGAATTTTTAGATTTAGGTAAACTGATAGTTTATAATAAATTATTTGGCAATTAATAAAAGAGATGCATTTAAATTCTACGAAATTAATATCTTTGGATAAAAAAATTACATGCATGAATTTATAGATACATTTTATTCACTTTTTACTTGGAAATAATAATTTAACCACACTCAAAACTGGCGAATTCAATAATAGTAAGAAATTCTTCTGTTATTGCTTGGAACTAGATTATCGTATAAATTTCTTAAAAACATGTATGCATGGTAAATAAGTTGATAGTTTTGAACATGCTTTGAATAGTCGATGACAGCTTTAAACTCCTTTTATGATTGTCATTTTTTTCGAATTCTTATGTAAGTATAATTTCTAAGCATTATTTTTATAATCCTCTGATAATTTTCAAATATTCATTTCATTAACTTCTCATTCATTTATTTTAAAATTTTACTTATTGTATTAACTTTTGAGTTTGCGAATTTCCATATTAGCCTATCTAGTCGTAAAGGAGGAAAGTTGGTTCTACCAAAGTAGTTCAACTTTTCTCAACCTGAAGTTGCACTTTGACTTGTTAGTGTTCTTTCTCATTTTTTTTTTTTTGAGGAGAAGGTGACTTTTTTACTTCACTTCACATATCTTTTGGATTCTTTTGATGTATTTTTAACTAACTCTGTTCATTCTGGGAAGGAATTGGCTGATTGATAGTTTTTCAACGTCGCTTTTTTAAGCTATAATAGAACTATTGGTAATGGACCATGTAATTTCGAACCTAGATTGAGTAACTAGGATGAGACATGAGCTCTGTCACTTAACTCTCAAAACTTCCACATCACGCCAACGTGAGGATTTTTATCTTCGACTGTAAAAACATACATCAGCTCCTCTACACGAGGGGTCTTGGGGTACCTGGACTCGAACCCACGACTCAATAATACCAGCTACGAGTTCGTGGCCTTGACCACCACTCTGCTATCATAACCATAAGAGGGAGAGAGTGAGTGAGTGAATATTAACGCGTCGCACTATTCAGCTGTTCGAGAGCTTTTGATGACGGACCTCATACTTTTGATCTACGGTCAAGTGACGAGAACGACACCTGAACTGGCACTCCTCCTTACTTCCCCACCACACCAACGGAGAGAGTGAGGAAAACCAACTTACATAAATGAAATACATAAAATGAAAAACGTGGCAGAGAGAGAAAATTGATAGTTCTTCTTATTTCACAGTTCTCAAAGAGAGAGAGATGAAAAGTTTAGTTAAAATGTATTTCTTTAAGCATTACTGTCCATCCAAAAGGGCAGCACCAAGAAGGATAAAATATATCAAAACCAAATTTATTAAATAGATAACACACAATAATAAGCTGAAATGATTGAAAATCCAGTCTTCTGGGAGTTGGGAAAGACGATGAAATCATTAAAAAGCTGGCTAGTGATTACTTCTTCGACACGCCTCAGCACTGAATGAAATAGGATTTGCATACTTTTTAAAAGTATGGCAGCCTTTGCGGCATCCACACACTGCCAAAATTGATATGACGTAACAGCGAAAAATATAGGACCAAGCCAGTCGTTCTTCAATAATTGACCACGCGTTTTCCATAAGCAATAGATCGGGAGAACTGACAGGCCAAGGCAGCAACTCAGTCTGGTAAGCGAAGAAATTTTGAGCACTGCTTGCAACGTGTTTTTGTGCATTATCCCATTGGAATGTGGCCATAAAGATGTTCTGAAGGTAAGGGAGGACAACAGGCTTCAAAATTTCAGAGATATAGCTTTGACTGTCCATTTTTTAGCAATGTGTACTAGAGTGTGCGGGAACGGAATCCAATAGTACCTCAAAACGTAATACCGGGTGCTGGACCAGTATGGCGATGTATAACGCAACCGCTACATATAAGCAACCTTTTTCCATTGTGTCTCCAAACTCTAATCCAATCATATCTTGGTATTGCAGGTAAAAGTGGAGCTCCCCTGTAAAGATAATGTCACGCTGTGTCGGACGTTCAATGTAGCACTGCTGACCCAAGTGCCAGCGATATTGAGACAAAAGCAACAATCACAGCAATGGACTTTGTGGATATCCCACTGTGGTGCAAACTATATCGAATGGTACATTTGGACATTGATTATTGTGTAGCCGATCATATTTGTTGTGGTTCCTAATGTGGCTGAGTAATTCCTCATTGCGATGCGAACATTATACTTTAACCACATGTAATGGTGCGACTAGAGTTCTGCTATTAGTGCGACTAGTCACTCCCTCCTGCTTCCACCGATTACAGATTCACATTATTGGTACTTAGTTGCATCTGACACAAATATTAATATATCGGAAGGATGATTATGCATTCTCTATAAGCAGCCTTTCTTTCTCGGTTGAACTCAGTAATGAAATCGATTGACGTTTGCACTTATCTTTGAGACATACCAAAGCTGATACGCAAGACAATTACATGACGAAGCAATCCCAAAACTTCAAAATGACATTCTGTTCTGCCTTTATATAATGTCTGTTTGTGGCTCTACATGCCCATGTGTATGTGTCTCAAATGCTATTCATTTTCATATCCTATCGTGATATATGCATGGTGAATATTCCCATAGTTTTGATGCTTTCTTCATCGTGCTATATATTTTATGTGATCAGCAGTGTATGAATACAATTTTATGACAGGAAAATAAGGTTAATGAATATAAAGCGTATTAACAACTATACAGTGGTTTATCAACTTATGAATTATAAACACTAATTTTTCATACACATGTTTTACTTCTTATTTTTAAATTGATATTTTACTAATAGGTACTAATTTTTTACATATGTATTTATTCCGTGTATTATATTCCAAACAAGAAGTGTTTTGCGTGCAACAGTTTCAAGGGAGAGCAACACTGAGAACGAGTTATTCACAAGTTAGGTTTTCAATAATGATTTGTGGTATCTATAAGCTTTTTCTAGAAAATAAGAATTTTTTTTACATAGACTCAAGATGCAACATTGTTCGCTTATTATTGATGTAAAAAATGTTATGTATGCAGTAGATGATGCATGAACACAACATTAAATTCTCAAACTTCTCAACATATGAACTTTTTCATATTCTGTTTCTTATTTTAGATATATGTACTAATTTTTTCTTTAGATAAGACTTAATTCGAGAATCACTTTGACTTCTAAATAAAGGCTTTTTCATTAAATACAAGCTGTGGTATTTATAGAAGTCTACATAGGGAAAAGCTATGATGAGTTTATTTTGGAAAAACTGAAATGAAAGAAGCTGTAAGAAAAAAAAAGATAAGTAGGAAAAGAAGTCTCTAGAAAAAAAATATTTTAAGAAATGAAACTAATTGCAAATAGCATTCAATAGCATTCAATATACAGATTCTATCATTGTTGATTAATTTCTTAGCCTTCCTCAATTAAAAAACATCAAAAAAGTAATTGATGTAGGAACTAATCAAAATGTTAACTACAAAATCAACCACATAAAATTTATTTTTTGTAAGAGAACTTTGACAACATTTTTCTCGTTTCTTTATATTAAAAGAAATGTTCCATAAATAATAACCCCCTTAGAGGCTTATCTTCTTTAGGTAAGTCCAGAATTTACGACCCCGAGGTGCCCGACAGACATTCCCTCTCTCTCGAGGGATTTGCAGTCTTTAGTAAACACGGGTGGCGCGTCCTTTGAATGTCCAAACAATCCTTTTCTGCCCTACACTTTTTCATTTATTCTCCTTTTATGCCTTCTTGCATTTACTGAGTTTTAACTAGTAACCAGTGATGGGCAAACTACAACTTAGAGCTAGATGCGGACAATTTAAGGATCCAGAAATTCAATTTAGAGAAATTCTGATGCATTGTTCAAAACGGTAAAAAAAAATTTCAATTTTTTTCTTTTTACTTTAAAAAATTAACAAAATGGAGCATTTTTTACGTATGGGAAAAATTTGAATTTTTTTGTTACGTGCAAAATATACTTTTGGAAATTAAAAAAGAAATCTATTTAAAAACTGCTTAATGAATAAAAAATAGTCAGCCTTTATAAATATGCATAAAACTATTAAAATACTCAAATTAGTTGTATATTTAAATTACATAAAAAATTGAAAACAAGGAGTATTAATATTAGTATAGTAGAAGCATTTTTAGTACTATACCGTGCTCTATAGCAAATTATATTGGAATGTAATAAGTTTTTCTTTTAACCAGCTGCTAAATTTTTTTCCATAAATCACAGATGGTGGAGTGAGTGAGTGAATATTAATGCCACACTGTTCAGCTGCGCGAGGGCTTTTGGCGATGGACCTCGTAATTTTGACCCATGGTCAAGTGACGAAGACGGCAAATGAGCTGGCACTTCCCTCACAGATGGGAAAACCGGTGCTAGATGGTGATATTGACAGCTGACTATTTTTAATGCATTTGTAGTGTAATTTTTTTTCATGTAATAATAGAGTCACACACCTTTTACTGTATTGTGCATAATTGGGTAATTTTTATTTTAGTAAATCAAAGCTATTTCTTCATTTTTTTAAAAAAAGTAATATAAAAAACGTGATTTTTATTTTGTTACCGAAGCACTAGATGACTATTCTATTTAAAAAGAAAGGAATACATATTTTTTATTGCTGAAAAGTATAAGTCACAATGTACTAATTAACTCACAAGTGTCATGTATTTTTCTTGAATGATATATGATAAAAGAATTATTGCTTTGAAAACTTTAGATCGTATTGCAACGAATGTATAATTTGATATTCTGTGTTTTTGTTATTAAAAAATTAACTCACACATAATTCTCCTACTTCAATGTTTGAGCAGTCGTTTCGCCACCATATGTGGTATTTGCGACAATTTATCCAGTCTTTTGATAGTAGATGGACGTAGAAGGCAGAACACTGCACTTCACTGGCGGTACTGTACATAACAAGAACATATGTAACTTTCTTTGGTTTACTATCATGTATATTAAAACCCAAGGAAATAATAATTCTTGTGTGGAAGATTCTATATTCTTCGAGCCCATCAGTTACAATATTGACCTATCTGCTTTGAAATAAGCAATGTTCTGAAATTCGCGAATCTTTTTTGTCAATTATGGATTTCGCTAGACATGTGACCATATAAGTTGTCGCAAGCTTGCAATAGATCTTTTGAGATTTCTAAAATGGAATATAACAACGTGATACAAGATATATTTAAATCAAAAAAGAAAACAGTTGAAAGTACTCGATGCAAGAGGACTTTATCACCTTGCACGGATAAGCAAAATCTTTGATTTTTATGGTAGAATTCAAAGAATATGGATAAACAAGATATCACACACACACACACAATCATTGGCATGGCCAAGTAATTTTTAGCGCGTTTTCGCATGTTGTATTTTACAATAATGTAACTAATGAACTTTTTACTAACAGAAAGTTGTACTGTACCCCTCCTCTAAATGTACTACTATTGAGCTGAAAATAAATAATGACACAAAATCTGTATCAGCACTATAAAAAAGCAAAAACTAGCGAAATTCAGGAAAATTTGTAAGAAAAATTCGGGAAAACTATGGGAAAATTTAAATATGATTCGGCTCATCTAGGGCACAAATGTGACGAAATGCCGAAACCGAGGTTAA
Source organism: Trichonephila clavata (assembly GCA_019973975.1). Lineage (NCBI taxonomy): Eukaryota > Metazoa > Arthropoda > Arachnida > Araneae > Nephilidae > Trichonephila > Trichonephila clavata. The sequence goes on from BMAO01027000.1 coordinate 50,250, forward strand.
TTGGTTGTTATTGGCTGAGAAAAAGGTACGACAAAATATGGAACGAAGACGAAATTTGCGTCCTAATAGCGCTTTTGTTCCACTACGTGAAAAACGAGCTAAAAAAAAAGTGATCACTAAAGACATGTTGTCCAATGAAATCATACACTGTAAATACATACATCTATTTCTTCCATCTTTTATCCTTGAGATCAAACGTAGAAGGCATTCAAAATTAAACAAATCATGTTGAAATAAAGCGTATAAAAAGCGAATACAGGGAAATACGTTTAACGCTAAAACGCTTAAGACAAAATATCAGTTAACATGAAATAATACAACGGTCCCGACAAGCTACTATGTATTTTGATGTATTTTTTTTTTCTCTTAACACGAAAAAATTTCCCTTCTGGTAGGAGCAAAATACGGAAAACACGTCTATGTTTTGAGAAAGTGTTTGTATTATTGAACTGTCCTACTGTATCATCAGAAGAATTCGCTACAGTGGATGGTGATATATATAAAAAATGTATGTACATCCCCAATTATGGCAGACAAAGAAAGACATTTTGGAGTTTGGGCAAAGCTCAAAAATCAAAGCAGATTCCGATGAGAAAATGAAATGAATAATGCAGTTCCTGTTCCCACGTCATCCGAAATGTGGAGCATCATGAAAAGTATGCGCAGTTATTTAGACACACATTCCGCTGGTAAATGAATAACAAAATGGATGACATCGAACAATTTGTTGGCAATTTGATACTAAAAAAGACAATGCAAAGAAAAATATCAAATTATTTTCCAAAAAATAAACGTTTTGTTTTTCAATTTTGTATTAGATTCCCTTAAGTCCTTGTGAATGTTTTTGTTTCATTGATTTTTACTAAATACATCCATATATACGTTTATGTAAATAAAGTGTACTCCAATAAACTTAATTTTGTTGAATATATGTTCTGTTTTGAAATCATTTAACACGAAAAACTTTTCAACCCCTCAGTTCCGTGTTAAGCGATGTTCGCTGAAAATGAATGGCTTCACTGTGTGAGTCTTTACAGTCTGATAGTGTGAAACGCTACATAACAAGTATAAATAAGGTGGTGATACTAAAATTAAATGGCGCAATCTGCCATTGTCCCAATCTCCTCTATGCTTTTTTTTTACATAAACGAGTGTTTGATGTAGTTTGATCAAATTTGGCTAGTGCCTAGTGCCAGTTTAAGCTCATTTCGGGCCCTGGGCGCAGAAGATCTACTGCCCCCTTCGCACTGGAGGATCGAAATTTATTATCAAAAAACCTGGTTAAGCTCAGCTTATCCGGGCCCTTCCGCGCTCTTCCCGGCCCCTGGCCCCTGGGAGCCCGCCCCAATGGATATACCGGCACTGATTGTGCCAATAAAACAAACCAAAAACAAAACAGACTGCGGATTGGTGTTTTACCATTGCAGACCTAATACATTCTCGGAAGCTGGTATCTTTTTAATGCGGGACCCTATAGGCGAATACTAATCGCCACAGGTAATTTTGACGTCCAGTTTCCTTCTTAGAAGGAGGCACCTGAGCTCTGACGAGACGAATCTGTACTAGGATTTAATTTTGCCGAGAGCACCCAAGCCAAGCAGACACTCTAAGGATCTTTTATATCCGTATAATCATGCGTTATGGCCACTGTCGATTTTCTGCATCATGAAAGTCCACCAACTTGGGCCGGGGTTGAACCCTCAATCTTAGGTGCAGAGGGCCAGCGACAAACCAACCCCACCAGAATAATAAGTAATAATTAAAATTTTATATTTTACCCCAAAGTTTTTGATTATGGGAAAGAAATATTTAACTTCTAAGACAGTAAAACTGTAAATTAGATTTATAGATACGAGTCACGAATACGAATGTAAAAAGTTTGAAACACTAGATGTCATTGCATTAACATTTATCATAATATATTTTCAGATATTTTTAGTTCTATATAATCTTGCGTTTCTCTTTTAAGCATAGCAAAAACAAACTCATAACAATAAATTATATATTTCACAAACAAATAAATGTCCGGAACTGCGAATCCCGAATAAAACTTCACCGTCCACGCGAACGTATTCCTCCCTTGGGAAGACCTGTCAGCGAACAACAAGGCCTTAAATTTTCCGACAAACTGTTGCTGCCATTCCAGAAGTCATAAAATGGTAGGGTACCTCCATAACAGTGGCTTTTCCCTTTTGTGGCACTTTACAAAACCGCAAGTATTTGTTCGCTACCTCACAGGGCACGTGAACCCTAAGCGAGCAGGCACAAAGGGTGAAACAGCCCGCACTATTCCCTTGTTGACAAAAACCTATTGGAATTGTATTGGATTTGAGTCCTCTTTATTTCTTAAAAAATAGACTATTTACCATCTGTTTACATTGGTTTCTTGAAGAAAATATGTTTTAAGTGTAGAATCGTGCCTAATACTAATGGTAATGGCTTACAGGTTTAGTTATTTTACAGTATTGAGATGTCACCAATTCGATTGAATTGTCAAAAATCATAGGTATTTTGAGCTGTTGACGTTGCGTATTGAATTCCGTCTTACGGCGTTATAAAAGTTTTTGTGA